>RJWM01034899.1:0-19338 GCA_004363535.1 Dasyprocta punctata | reverse complement strand
TCTGCTTCCTAACCACCACACGCTAAGCATCTTTGCCTTGCCGCACTCTTCCACCGTGAGGCTTCGCTCTCTGAGTCAGCTGAGCAGGGACCAAATCTTCTAAAACTGTGAGCCAGATTAAACCTCCCCTCCTTAAATTGTGGGTGTTGACTACCATGTCACAGCAATGAGAAATATGATCAACACAGTCAGTAGGTACCCATTTTAAACTCCAATCTACCATGATCTAAGTAAATGTGAGTTTAAATACTTAGCACAACTTCCCTCCTCCCGGTATTTCATGTCCCTTTTAATTAATTCTCTTTTACAAGTGAAAAAACCTCAAATTGAATTTGCTTCATCGAAATGAAGAATTTTTTGGCCTACAGAACTCATCAATGAAACAGTCAACCCACAGAACAGACCAGAGGAGCCAGGGTTGGAAGTATAAACAGGGACTGAAAGGCGGCCAGATGCTCTCTATCTGCAGCGCAAGCTGCAGACTAATTCTTTCATGTGGAAAGAAACCTATCCACCGACAGCTCTTAAACTGTGCCTCTTAGAGGAACTGATTTCATCTCTGGATTCCAAGTTCAAAATCCCTGGGAAGGGTCTTAAAGGTCCTGTAGTGGCCGATAACCAAGAGCAGCTTTATATAAAGACACAGCGCTTTCTGGATGGCCTTGAGAGAGGCAAAGAGCAAACAGATCCAGGATCTTGAACGAGCAATACAGAAGCCCATTGCCTCTTGCTTCCTTTCCTGTTTCCTGTTCATTGCCCTGGATGAGGGGAACGAGGTTGCTGGCCTTTTTCCAACACCCACGCAAGATAACAACTCCTTGATTTGTTTATTTATTTGGTCAAGTTAAACAGTGATCCGGGCCCGCTGTAACAACCTGCTCCTCCTTTCTCTGAATCAAAAGTGCCCAGTTTTGCAGGGCGTTGTCCTTCCCTGCTCCGTTGCTATTTTGACTTTGTTTAACTTTCCATTCATATGTGGTGCAGCTTAACAATAGATATAGTATCCAGTTACCTTCGCCTCTTGGTGGGGTGGGGGGATAAATTCTAGCAGTTATGAATTAAGATAAGAATCTCATCTTAACATTGTTAATAGAAGTTGCTAAGGGGAACACATTTGAGGCTCTACTTCCCAGTGTCCCTTAATTCAAAATATGTCACATACACTGCTATTCAGCAAGAGTGTAGGGAGGAAACTGCAACTAAACCAGTGAGTATTGTAGGTGACTAAGAAGTCTAACCATGTAGCTCCGATTGTAATTCTTGGACCATGCACTCGTTTCTTCTGATTTGAAATTCATATTCATTTTTATATGTTAACATCAATTATACTCACCACAATCTCAAGGAGGCTCAGAAATAACATTTGTAGCAGTGCAAGCTGAATAATATTTGGTGGGTCTTTCCTGGAAGAGAGGGTAACAAACTGCTGCAAGGGAATTAACCCTCACCTTCACCTAGCCCTGGCAACAACACAACCCACAGCTGAGAATGGATTCCCCCAGGCAGATGTTATTGAGAGCCCTCTGACTATCACCGCTGACCCTGTTCCCCGTCATTTCCAGCCCCAGTGCCTTGCCCCCAAGGGCAGTTGGCATCTGGGCTCCTCTGAAAGCCTCCTGCCCCCACACCCCACTGGCAGTGGTCCTGTGAGATTTCCTTTCATGTGAAATGTGTATTTATGCACATGAGTACATATGTTTCAAAATTTTCAAAAATTCAAAACCTTGCAAAGTCCAAGGAAGCAAACTTAAGTAGTAACGGTGTGGGCAAAACTGCATTTCTAGTCAGGGAAATGCCATATGTAGAAATGGTTATTTTCATTATGTCATTTCAACCTGAAATAAAGTATTTCCAGTTAGTATGGCTAAACCAGAATGCACAATAGATTTTCTTGTGTTCATTCATTTATTTATTCACTCAGTAAATAAAAGCAATTATTGAACAACTGCTATGCATCAAACTTTTTTTTTTTTTTTGTACTGCTGGGAATCACACCCAGGGCTTCCTACCCACTAGGTAAGTGCTTCACCACTGAGCTATTGCCCTGGGTAAACAAAACAATTTTTAAAATAATTTAACTCATATTTAAATGAACTAAAGTTAGATATAAAATGCTATATGTCTAAATTATCACCATTGGAACAAATGCTGAAGACTTTTCAGTGCCTAGGCACAAATTGTTAGATAGAGCAATAACCTTTAACCTCCTAAAAATCATTATTTAATCCAAGCCTGGTCTCACTCACACCCAAGTAAAAACCAATATGCTAAGTGCCTTTGACTTCTCTTCAGCTCAGAATCTTTCCTGGGAATCTTCTATATTTTGGCCCTTTGCTCAGGGCGGTCTGTCCTCAGCAGGACCAGTCCCTCGGGGTTATTAGTTAGAAATTTGATTATTTCAGCCCCCCCACTCCGGGCCACTGAACCAGAATCTGCTTTATACATTTCAACAAGTTGCTCAGATGATTCGTGCACTTATTAAATGTGAGGAGCACGGCTGTATGCAACACCTAGTGCTGGTCGAACAGGAGAGCTTTTCTTTGAATTCTGAGGACACACTCACCCTGCTGAATTCCCATCTAATGGCCTGTGGCATCCCAGTCACCTGCTAACCCTAGAGTCACTCTCTCTGCTGTGACAAGGCAGCTGCCCTGGTGACTCAGGAAGCTTCTCATTAAACCTGCTTTTCCCAGAGTCACTACACACCTGCTAACTGGATTTCCCACACCCTGTCTGCAGTGGGGTGAAGTAAGATCAACCCACACTTAGATCTCAGCAGTGGCACTACTGTGACAATGGAGTAGCTCCTGTGTCACAGAGTACCCCCTTTCGCCTGCCTCTTCCCACCTGATGTGGACCCTAAGAAGCTAATCCCTCCCGTGCCTCTCTCCTGCTTGGTTTGGGGCCCTTGGCCTGCCTATGTGGATTCCCTCTCTGTCTTCCTGAACTGCTGCAGAATGAATGTCTATGGTTTTGGCCCATTTACAAATCCAGTTTTGAGAGAGAAGCTGGCGATGCCAAAGCAGTCAGGCTGACCTCACCATGCTGCACATCCCTTCTGCAAACTTCTAAGCTCATGATCTTTTATCCTTCCCAGGAAGTCCCTGGCCAGCTTCCTCCTCCAAGCTCCTATTCTTTTCTACCCAAGGCTGTTACACACAGTATTGATCATTCCTGTGTCACCCAAGCATCCCCATAAAATACTAAAAAAGGTATATCATAGGCGCTGATGGCACACATTATCTGGCACATGTCTGCCTTTGTTTCTCTCCTCTCAGGTATTTTATTTCACTGTATTAATTCTATACTTGTATAGTGAATATTTTTCCTTTTTGACAGTCCTATTATTCTAAATTTTTTTTCAAATATTTAAAGGCACTAAGCTTTTATTCTCCTTTAACATTTTAATTAAATAGGTATAGAATCATTTCCCAGTCTCTTGGATAGAAGCTCCTCTGTGTCATGGGATACAGCAAGGGTGGGGAATTCCTCATGTGTGCAGTGACTCTGCTGGGCAGGGATTCAGGACAGGTCTTGCCAGTGACCCACCTAATAGTTATCTCAACACTGCCGTGTACCCAGGCGAAATAAACTCAGCATGGTAACCAGTCCTCCACCTGCAAAACCCATGTAGGTGTGAGTCTTGGAGCTGAAGCTCCCCTTACACGGAATTTAAAGTAATGAGTGGTGAATGGAAGGTCCACTTGGTCTCATTGGCTATTTTTGTACACATGTAAATAAAAACTCTTTGGCACGTTTTTCATATCATGTACCCCATGGAAAATGGTGACATATATATGGTACACTAAGGTCACTTGCAGGTACCCCAAACAAAGCTGTTCTTAGTGAAGATAAGAAGTCATGAGCCTCTAGTCACTTGAGTCTGGTTTGGTCACCTGGCAACGGATCAGTATCTCAGAGCATACTACTGGGAAGTGTTTGTTCCCTGCTACCACAAGTGCCACCAAGCGCCTGACTCACCAGCTGCCGCTACTTATCATATTCAATGCTTTGTCTTCCACTTTTGCATACTCTCCTATTCTTCCACTTCTTCTTCTTCCTCTGCCGATGGCTACTGCTTATGCCCAGCATGGGATGCTCTTAGAATAACAAAGTCTTCCTACTTTTAAAGTCTGGAACATGCATATAGATGGCAATGAGCCACATGCTTTGCAGGTGACCAGTGGCAATGTGTGTTGTTCCGATGGAGGTGCAGGGCATGCTCTTATTGAGAAGCTCTATGGTAATAGTCTCCTCTGAGGTTATGGCCCAAGTTGGAGCTCACTACAGTCACTGTCACCTTACCTAACATTGTTGGATAAGTAGAAAGTTTCTAGTCCTGCCGGTGGGTATTTACCAGTGGATACTTTCAGAACGAACATATTTTATAAAACTGAGAGCACTCTTGGAATATCCTCCATTGTATGTTAGAAGTACACATAGCTATCTCATTGCATGGTCTGGAAATCTTGCTCCTCACCCACAGAAGTAAAATTTCTAGAAAAGACCCTTAATTTCCTTAAATTCAAAGAAATGGATTTTTAATATCCCCAAAATACTGGGAGTACTTTTTTTTTTCTTTTTGAGGCACCAGGGATTGAACTCACAACCTCACACCTGCCAGGGCAGGCACTTAAGCCTCTGAGCCAAACTCCCAGCCCTGGTTTTTTGTGGCAGAGTCGCACTATGTAGCTCAGGTTGGCCTTGAGCTCCCGTTGTAGCCCAGGGTGGCCTCGAACTCACAGCGCTCCTCCTACCTCAGCCTCCTGAGTGCTGGGATTAAAGGCGTGTGCCACCACACCCGGTTGAGTATTTCTATTTTACTTGTATGTATTCAACAGTAAACTACCAGTTGGCATTTCTCAAATGTGATAATTGTATGTATCTTTTTCAAAGAAAATATAGTTCTTAAGACTCTCAAAGAATACTTAAACCTTAGTTTGACAAATGCTAACTTAAGAAATCGGTGTTTTGTGTAAATATTTCTTAGTTACAAATTGTCCTTGCATAGTAGGGGTAATTTTTTTACTCTCAAAAATATACATATATATGTGATGTAAGTAGTTCATATGCAATACTATCGTGCAGTCTCAACAATGATAAATTCATGGCCAATCTTGTTTATATTCTTCACTTGTGCCCCTATGATGTTATTATAAATCAACTCCCAGATATCACCTCTATTTTTTATAAATATTTCAATATGTATTTTTAAAGGGTCTGGGCTATTTTTAAACAAAGACTAACTCATGTTTCCATTATCATATTTAATCTTTCAATGTATGGTAATTAAATACCAAGTCTATGTTAAAATTTCCTAGAATGTCCCATGAATGATTATCTGTACACCTGGTAAATAAGCCAGTGTTAATTATCATTAGATTACCCAGCCATCATGGCATATACAAGCAAGCCCAGCACCTAGTTGAAGAAAGAGCATCATGAGAGTTCAAGGCCAGCCTGGATCACATAGTGAAACCCTGATGGGGGGATTATCTTTAGAATAAAACCATAAAAGCTTTTTAAAATAATTTTTAAGTTTGGAGATTATCACCTACCTGATGGACTCACAAAATCTGTGACCCAAGTTTGAGAAACACTGATGTGGAAAAAAAGTGTTGGCTTTCTGAATCCTGATCAGTATTACTGGGTGGGTAACTTTAGCCAATTGCCAGGGACACACCTCTTCTGTCAACAGGGTTAGGACCGTCCTGAATTCTAATGTAGGGCCATCAAATAAAACATAGGATGCTTAGTTAAATTTGCATGCCAGAAAAGCAAATGCAATTCTATAAGTGTGTACCTAGCAAAAGCCAAAGTTAACTGGGCCTTGTGTGTTTTGTTTACTCAATCTGGGGATAGAGGTTCCTGGTTATTGAGAGAATTCCATGGGATAACACACATGAAGTGCTTACAGTAGCGCCTGACACATCCGACTGCATAATGCATGTCAGCTGCTCCGCAAGTCGTCTCCAGGGAGAGCCAGGTGGGAGGCCTGGCTCCCTCACTGGACTCCCATCTGCTCTGTGCTTTGTTTGGGTACCGTTCCCCAGGTGGGTGATAGCAATCTTCACCAAGCTAAAGTGGGAGCTGCAGTCAGTAATTAGCTCCTGCAGCTTTCCGAGTCTAGCTGAAGAACTGTACAGGGTTTGGGCAGCCAGCGATGTTTCTGATAACAGAGATATTTCTGGCTTCTTAAAAATTGAGATCTTTGGCAGCTCTAAGTCCGCACTCCACCTGGCATGCATCAGAGGAGCTGTGTAGCAGCTGCTCTCTTTATTGGGCCTGTGCTTGCCAGTTTGCCATCTGGCCCATTCACTTGCTTGGATCACCTGCCTGCACCCAGGGCTCAGTACGGTTGCTGCCTCCTCTCTAGCTCTCTCCCCGTGCTGGCTCTTTGGCCCCAGAAAAAGCTGTCGGGATGAGACTTGGGCTCCAGAGAGGGGTTAGCGGGAAGGAAATGAGAATAAATGCCCCAAAGATAGCATCTTTATTGGCTCCAATTCAAGAAAACTGTGAGTTGAGTCACCCATGATACAGGAAAAGGGGAGGGAGAGTGGAGAAAGATTCAGCACAAACAAAACGAGATCACACAAAACCCCCAAAGGACAGTGTGGGTGTGAATTTGGCAAGGGTAGCAGGGGCTCAGGAAGAAGGTGGAGAAGTAGCTGAGAAAGACAAATTATGAGGGAGTCTAGAGAATCAAGAAGATCAAGTAATAGAGAAAACAGAAGCGGGAATAGATAGGAAGGGAGAGAGAGACAGCAAATGGCAGGCAAACAGAGACTGTTATAAACTAAGTTTTGTTCTCAGTGGGTTAGCCCCTTGGCAAATACAATCTCCACCTGATTGGTGTTTCTGAGGAATTCCTGTGGGAATGCAAACTGAGCACGTCCTTTAAAACTCAGATTCCTCCCAATGGTGAGTGAGTGGTAGAGTCAGCTAGGTTTGGGACCTGAGGGGTAGCAAATGGGCCTTGGGCTCAATGGAACGTCAAGTGCTTGTAGTCTGTGCAACTAGCACGATGTCCCCTTCCCCTGTGCATCCCAGCTGCTGCTGAGAGACAGTGATTGCAGGGCAGAGAACTTGCAGTTGCACCATTCCAGGTGGTGACTAAGGGTCCTCAGCCTGCCTTCAACCCTGCTCAACTCCGATACCACAAACAGCTGACAGGTGACAGCAAGGAGTGACAGGGACCTGAATGCAGAATCGTTTTGTCCCTGAAAATGGCTTCTGAAATGTCTCCTTCCTCTGTAATGGATTTGCAATTGTTGGAAAGCAGAAAATCTGAGCATGGGAACTTTGTCATTTAATTCTAGTCTTGAGAAATGGTAAAAGAAGAAAGGTCTGCTTTCCTGGAGTAGCATGAAGTTCAATTGATATGGAGATGTAACATGCTCAGAAAATCCTGCCCTACCAGGCTTCCAGCAGAAACCACAGGGAACAGGTTGCCCTAGCCCCCAATTTATCTAGACCTGAAGACCACCCCGTTCAAGTGGTGAGTGGGTTTCCTTATCAGCAGGCAGCTAGGTGTGCACAGAGGTTAAAACAAAAATAGAAAATGAATTTCACCATGTACATGAACTTGGAATGTCTCTGTTCATGAAGTTGTCAATACAGGTCTTTCTGTAAATGTTACAGATTTTCTCACTGGGATGCCACATTTTTCTTTGTAAGATACTCCTAAGCATTTTATTTTTTGTTCCTATTAAGAATAATAGTCTTTGGCAATTTTCAAGTGGTAATTCTACATTTGTGTACTAAATCTGGACTCCGTGTCTTGCTGAGTTTTCTTGTTAGTTACAGAGTCGATTTATAGATATATGATTAAGGATTTTGTACTTCGGTCCACACGTGAGATTTGCATATCATTTTTTTCTAGCTGTCTTTGTTTCAGCATCAGAATTATGTTAAACCTGTGAAATGATCAGAAAGGATCGACTTTCTATGCTTGGGGGATAGTTCAAACTCGATTAATAGTATCGTGTCTTGAAACTTTGCTAGAATATGCTTGTCAAGCTGCCTGAATGACATTTTTATATTTGCATTTTCCAGGGTCGGTGTGGGTGCTTGTGTGTGTACTCCTAATATATGCACAAACCAAATCCCAAGTCTACATATTTTTCTCTAAGCATGGTCAGTATGCAGCAGATATTTAATATTTCATTTCTAAGTAGCTAGTAATTCCCATTACAATTTTACCTTTAACTGGAAGGGATTTAGTTTTTGAATTCCAATTTTTTTCTATCTAACATTCATTTTATTGCATTTTACTCAGTGAGTGTGGCCTCATTTTTTTTTTTTACCAGAAATTTTAGTATTTGTTAAAATTTTCTGTGTTAATACATAGTTAGTTTTAGGAATTTACCAAGTGAACTAAAAAGCATGTGTATCTGTACTACATCTATGCAACATTTTTATGTGTAAATTTCATTTTATAGCAAGTAATATATACATACTAGCTAAGTATATTACTCAAATCCTATGTATCTATTTTAGTGGAAAATACTTTAAAACCTCTGTAGGAGATCCAGAGATGGCAGCAGGGACAGAAAGGGGAGGGAATTAAAATGTGTTACTTACATGTATCAACTCCCCTTGAGGAATGTGATCACTATGCACTAAACATGTTCTACTAAAAATAAATAAATAAAACGTCTCTTTAGGATTGCAGATTTGTTTATGGTTTTTGAATGTGTGCCAGTTTCTGCTTATATGGCTCAGGCGATTTGTTTATTACATTAAGATTTGTGCTATAATTTCCTGGAAAATCACATCTCTTTACAATGAAATATATCTCTTTGTTCTATTTAATGTGCTTTTTATTTGACTTGATTTGAATTTTATTTGATATTACTATTGTTGTACTTGAGGATTTTTGGAAGTATCAGTTTGGCTCATCTTTTCAGTGTCTGTGTAATTACTGTATCTCTTGCAAGCAATAGTTGTGTTATCTTGCTGTTTTTAAGTTTGTTTGGTTTTTCGTTTTTTGGGCTTTTTTTGGCCCATCTAAGAGTATTTAGCATGTGAATGTAATCCAGTTATTTTATCATAATTTCAATATATTTAATTTCTGAAAGTGCAAATAAAAATTAACCAATTAATATTATAATTCTGCCCAGGGAAATATTCCATTACTGTAAAATATGCAGTAATATTCATTACTGTCTCTGGATTCTGTCACCCATTCTCTTCCTTAGATAAATGTTAAAATTTTTTAAGCTGTTCCCTCAGATTTCCCCGCCTTTCGACTTTCCATCTTTTTGGCTGTTTATCTTCATTTTCAGAGAATTTCTTAGCTGCATGCTTTAACACATTTCTCTTAGCCTCTGTCTCTTCTACTATTAGTCCATCTATTGAAATTGCTAGTCCAATAATTATGACTTTTATTTCAAAATCCTCTCGTTATAACTCATCAGTCTTGTTTTGTGCTTCAGGGATATGTGATCTTCTATTCCCTATGAAGAAATTATTCATAACATAATTTCTTTTCACGCTTTCATCTTGTCCCACTATTAACTCTGCTTTTTAAAAAATTTCTGTTCTTTTGCTTCTAAATTTTGGGGTCTCTCCTAAGTTTTCTTATCTAAAAGGTTATGAGGTTCTGGTCATGTGTTTGTATTTACATTTGAGAGTTTCTCAAAACTATAAATGTTATATCTTTTTGACATTGCTCATCTCAAGAGGCATGGCATGTTGAGTTTAAGAGGCTGAATTAAACAACTACTGGTGTATTAAACAATTACCTAGAGCACTGCACACTTTTCCTAACTGTGAGATGATGTTCCCACTTTCACTGCTCTCCGCTTGGACTTCCAAGGAGCAGTCCCACTCGTCATTTTGTGGGCTCCCAACCTCTCCTTCTCTTGTTCCCTCCACCCTCTGGGAGCTGAGAACACTCCAGAACCCACCATGGTCAACACGGACATCCACCAGGGACAGAAGGCCTCTTCTCTTTGTATTCAGGCTCACTGTGTTATTTAATTTTATTCTATTTTATTTTTAAATATAAATGTTTTAGTTTCATGCATCAAAATAGATTATCAATTCCTGACTCATTCCTAGTATCATTTAATAAAATTAAAATTAACTTCTTTCATAATCTAAGTGTCAGAAAACCTCAAATTTTTATTGTTTAAAGTATTTAAACTTTGAATTTTCTTAAAACTGCCCACTTAAAAAACAAAGGAGCATTTTCCAATTTAAAGTAAGATGTTTCTCAGAATTATCCTGCACATCTCAATGTGTTCCACAAGGCTTGTAATTAATAGTCAAAGCAACACCTGCTCTAAATCTTAATTGCTTTCTTTCCCATGAAAACTGACGCTGGAGGTGTTGGTGAATTGATTTGTATTACATAATATGGCTGCAAACTCAGCTTTGGAATACACAATGCAGAAAACTTGAGACAGTATTGGAATTTTTCCCAGGGAAAAATGTAATTATAATTGTTTCAAGTATTCAGGTCCAGTACTTGCTATTGATATAGCAGTGAATGTTTAGTACTGTCACTTGCCATTTGGTGCTGTGCATGTGTTAGGTGGTTATACGTATGCTCAAACATCCAAGGAGACTAAAGGGGTAGCAAAATGCATCTGATAACAATAAAAACAGCATAAACTGTCTTCAGGGGACTGCATGTCTGTGTTCACCCAAAGTTCATGTACTGAAATCCTAAGCCATCATATGATGTTTAGGAGATAGGGCTCTAGAAAGATAATTAGGTCATGATAGTTGAACCCTCTCAAATAGGATCAGTTCTGCTTAGAAGAAGCCAGAGAGTTAGTTAGCTCTCTTTCTACCATGTGGGGACATAGCAAGAAGACAACCCAGAAAAGAATCCTCACCAGAACTTAACCGTGCTGCACCCCAGCTCAGACTTCTGTCCCCCAGAACTGTGAAATGAGTTGCTGTGGTTCATAAGCCACCTAGAGTACGGTGCTGTGTTACAGCAGCTCAGACTGAGCACTGCCCATCTCCCTTCTTGTTCAGCCCCATTATCACCTTACTTTGTGTGCGCCCTCTGGGTGAAGGAGTGCTCAGCTCATGCCCACCTGTGCCTGACCTGGGCTGTGGCTGTGGGCCCATCCCAAACCTCCCTGGACCTTGGCTTTCTCCTCCTACACAGCCCCCTCAGACCCCATCTGCCACAGCATGACCCTGGCACCCGCTCCAAGGCTGGGAATAAAAACTACTTTGGAAAAGATTTGTGGGGGAAAAAAAAGAAAGAAACAAAGAAAGAAAAGAAAAGAAAAAGCCACTTTTGTAAATTAATTTGTACCTTTAAAATAGCCTCTATTATTTTTCCTTTGAATAAGTAATGTGTGTTTCTTTCAGGAAAAGGAATTGTGAGACAGAATATAACAAAGAAAGAAAATTCCTTGCATTACTTTGGTTACAGCCATCAATACTTAATCAGTTACATTTACACATCCTAGGGGAATGCAAAATTCAAAAGAAGCATAAAATAAATTATTTCATAATGGGTATTTTATTTGTTAGCTCAATTTTTCATGTTACGAATTTACTATAAGATAGGATTCAGGGGTATTTCCTGTAAAGTTCTTAGCCAGTCATTCAGTGAGTCTAGAGTTCAGCCTCAGGGCTGTTTCATGGATATGTTACCTTTGAATCAAGGCGGCCCCTTTCTGGGCACTACAGTTGTTTTAGTTCAGCTTCCCATCATAGAGCAGGGGACTCACCTGTCTTATGGTTGGCCCTCCAACAATGCATTTACTGGCACTGTACTATGGACATGCTTATGGTTCAGTGCCACCCAGAATGGTCCAGTCGAATACCTGACTGATTTTTACTACCATGGTATTATCTATTCACCAAAAGAAATATTTTGCATGGAGGGGATGTGGGAAGCTAGAAGAGGGAGTAGATAGCTCCCCTCGATGTTAAGGGAAAGCTACAAGGGTCACTGGAACCATGCATTTCATTAAGTGTTCAAGTGAAGCAGTCAGATTCAAACACAGACCAAAGAAGTGCTGCAGAATTTGATAGCACATAGGTCATTTCACATCTTGGGTCTTATTATAACTGTTGTTCTGACATTCCTCTCTGAAGAACAAGGAGGCCCATTATTAGCATGCCCTAAAGGAACTATCATCATAAAAGGAAGCTGGGCTTATTAATTCAGTCACAGTCTTTTGGATTCCCAGCTCAGCTTCTCGTGTTAATGAAACACACATAAGTAGTTGACAGTAGCTGTTGAAATTAGCTGTCATATTTATGGTTTACCAGTGCTTTTTCTTCTGAGATTTCTAACAAAATGACAGGGATTTCCCAATAGTCTAGTACTTTATTTCTCTTGGTTTATTTGAGATGTCAGTAAATGCAAGATGTGAATAAAAAAAGAGTATTTTTACAAAAGAGCATTTATTTGATGCTCCAAAAATGTCTTTTCTTGCATGAAAAGATAGTTATGCATTGCACTGTCTTGTTATTCCTAAGTGTATAGTGTCAACACATATTGATTAGTGCAGACAAATGAATAATTCTCAAGCACAAATTATCCTCACTAGTTATTATATTCATTATATATTCACAGTGTATATGTGTGCGTGTATGTCACAATTATGCATGGATTTTCAGTAATGACTGTAGTTTCAGACATACATAAATTTTGAAGGTCATTTTACTTGCTTTGTGTATAGTTGCAAAACATATACCCTGAGAAAAATAAGTAATGTTTATGCTTCTTTAAAGCAAGCATAAGATTTGTATTATTAATTTACTGCTGGAAGCAACCATTTGGCACTAGAAACTGGCCATTTGAATTTGCCTGTTGGGAATTTGTAAAAGCTTAATCATTTATTAAGTCCCTTCTGTGTATTATGTTAGTAAATAAGACACATTCCTAGGTCATAAGAAGATTATGGGTCAGTAGACAGGACAATGTCTTTTAAAGAAAGGGGATACAATGAGCACTACAAATGCCAATGACAGAGATCTGGGCCACACAGTAGGGTCCTAGAGGTGAGGGGATACTTGACTACATGAATGTGGGAGAGGAAACTTAACACTCACGCTTTTCTCCATGGGTCTCACAAGGTGAGACTCTCACCAATAATGTAAAGACAACACACAAATAGGACCTATTTAATGTTTTAAAAATACATTTTAATTGTACATATTTACAAGGTGTAGTGTGATATTTCACTATAAGTATACGGTGTATAATGGTCAGATCTAGGTAATTAACCTTTTTTCTTTCTATGTGGTACAGAAGACTAAACCCAGACCTTTTACACTGAACTATAATCCTAGCCCTTTTCTTATTTTTAATTTTGAGGTAAGTTCTCTCTAAGTCACTAAACTACCCAGTCTAGACTCAAACTTGTAATTCTCTTGCCTCAGTCTCCCAGAATTCTAGGATTACATATATGACCACATCCAGTTGGCGATTAACATATCTAGCCCCTCAAATATTTATCATTTCTTTGCATTGCTGACACTGAAAATCTTACCCTCTGTTTTGAAATACACTATTAATTGTTGTCAACAATTTGCCATACTGTGCTGTAGAAAAGTAGAATTTATTTCTCCTATTCAGCTGTATTTCTGTATCCACTAACCATCTTCTCTATATCTCCCCACCCCCAGTTCTTCCCAGTCTCTGGTAACCACTATTTTACTTTCTATTTCTGGAAATTGACTTTTTAGCTTTTACGTATAAATGAAAGCATATATTTGTTATTCAGCTCCTGATTCATTTGAGTTAACATAAGTAATGACCACCAGTTTCATCTATGTTGCCTCAAATGACTGGGTTTCATTCTTTTTATGGCTAAATAATATTACATTACATATATATATAATATTTTCTTTATCCATTTGCCCACCAGTAGATACCTAGGCTACTTCCACATCTTGACTATTGTGAAAAATCCTGCAATAAACATGGGAAAGCAGATGTTTCTTTGACATACTGATTTCACTTCCTTTGGATATGTACTAAGCAGTAGAATTGCTGGGTCAGATGGTAGTTTTATTTCTAGTTTTTGGAAGAATGTCCATACGATTTTCTATGGTAACTGCACAAGTTTATAGTCCCACCAGTGGTGTGTGGGAATCCTTCTTTCTCCACATCCTTCCTAGCACTATTTATTGAGTCCCAAAGTAGAAACAGTCAAGTCAGTGAGTTCTGGCTTTCTACCACTCTAACTTTCTTCATATAATCGTGTTTTTTCCTAAAATTTTCCCAGCTGTGACTAGATCCTCTTTCCTTATTTTATACCAAAAGGCACACATGGACTTCACAATACTTTTTACAAAGATGTTCTGCCTCGTTATCATTCTCATTTGCATTGAATTAATGATCTGTTTCTACCTAGAAAGTGGAGGTCATTTTCCTTCCTTGAGTGAGTAGAAAAATCACAGCAATGATTCCTATCTGTCTATGTGCTTTGCTCAACCATTTGCATTTTTCTGAGCAGTTTGTGGGTCACTATGTTTAAGTAGTGGTTCTCAACTACAAATGATTTTGTCTCCAAGAAGACACTTGGCAGTGTCAGGAGGCCATCTGAGTTGTTGCCACAAGGATGGAGGACGTGTTACAGGGAGAGAGAGGGCAGGCATGGCTGACACACAACCTACAGTGCACGATGCAGTTCCCCTGAGCAAGGACTGATTGCAGCCCCAGATAATAATAATGTCAGAGCTGAAAAAAGTCAGTTGGAGGATAGCATGATCCTCTTAAGACACGAAGCTAGAAGGAAATGTCAAGATGGTGGTCTGAATGAAAGAGGCTAATATTCTTTAGAGGATGGGTTTTTCACTGTCAAATCTTAAAGGCTCATCCACTTCTAGACACTTGCATCAATAATCTGCAGAAGGAGGCAGCAGCAATTCTCTGACCCATGCGAATGGGAGTTGCTGGATTGCTGCTCAGTGGCTAATTTCTCCCCGCATTCTATCCAAATCTGCCCATCAATGCACACACACACCCTCCCTTCTATTCCAATCCAGTGTTCCTTCTGTTCTCCACTGTCTGCACTTTATTCGCCTTAAGTCATGTATCCATTCTCAAATGCTGCTGTATATCCCTAAGAAATACCACCTAAAAGTTACACAAACCTAGAGTCTGCAACCTAATTCAGACAGCTGACTGCTTCTTTAAATTAAGGAAATTTGATGGCAGGAACTGACGACAACCGTACCCATTTTCTGTTCTGGCATTCACAGATAGACGTGTATTTCAAGAAACTGCCTCTTTCCTGTGCGCCATTAGAGGACAAGTAAAGCAATTTACTCTTTGAAGTGTTTTCATTAAAAAAAAATTGGGGGAAGGGGATTGGTAGAGAAAAAGAATGAAAAAAGAAACATTCCTCAAAGGAAATATTCTAGACAGATGACTTGATTTAAGACTTCTTACATACACTTAGCTTTTTAAAAGCCTGAATAATTCAGCAAATCTGAAACAAAGAGGGTTCTAAAAAAGCAAGTCATGGCTGAGACTGTGGGTAATGAAATTTGCTTTGAACAATACGATCACTGTGTGTGAGTGTTTCAGATGATGACCAGAACATACACACAAAAATCTTTGTTCTCTTGTCCTGTTCTAATCTTAGAAGCAGATTAGCCCATGTGCTCATGCCACTATGGAATCTTGCTTCCCATGGAAATACCCACGTCTTCCTTAGGAAGGGGTGGAGGATAGCACTGCAAATTGTTAAAGAAACTGTAAGGTAGAGGTGACAAAAATGTGGCACATGTCTGGCACAACTTCAGGCCCCTTTCCCTCCTTCCTTTCCCATGACCAACACTATTCTGTAACCACGGCTGCTTTCTGGTCTCATAATCTGCACATGCCATTCCTTTCTGTCCCAAGATATCTAAAGAACAGATGAAGTATTCTCAGTGTTAAACAGAAGGTCTTCTGGTAAAAGAGTTTTTAAAGCCCTCTTTTCACTCACACCATGCAGCCGAATGCACCACTTTAAGATGAAGTCACAAGAACACATGACTCCTGTTAGACCCAACTCTTGTAAATCCTGATTGAGCTGTGTGGTTTCAATTGTTGTAGCACATTGATTACAAGAATAACTCCAGTGATTCCCTGTATCCACACTCTCTGCAATGTGATTTTGGAACTACTCACATCAAGAGATGGAACCATATTGCTCCATGAAGTTGACTTGATCTTATTACTTGTATGACCAACAGAATGAAGTGGAAGAGGCCAGGTGATAGTTGCTAGCCAGGGAGTCAAAGGTTATTGTGCTCTTTTACTCTGTCTCTATCTCTCTACTCTTCACTATGACATCATGAGAACATACCCCAGTCTGCTGGGGAATGGGACAACGAGTGGAGCTAAGTCAGCCCAGTGACCTGAGCAGAGCCCCAGGTTTGGGAGTGAACAAAATCGAGACCAACCAAATAACTCGACAACCTCAGCTGAACACAGTTGCATACAGCTCAGATCCACAGACCCAGAGCAGTGAGCAAAACAGCTGATTATCATATTATACAGGTAAGGTTGGTGATGCTCTATGGAACAGAAACAGATAACTAACAGAGTAACAGATCTCAGCTCAATTTCCAGCTCCTCCTTTTACCCACTTTGGCCTGCACTGATTTCTCATGCATCATGAGAAACTAAGCAAGTAGTTCTCAACCTCTGCTGCTAGGACAAAAAATTAATGTATACTTTAGTGATGCACTTTTAATATCTTTTTTTTTTTTTTTTTTTTTTTGTGGCACCGGGGATCGAACTCACAGCCTCATGCCTGCCACACAGGCTCTTAAGCCACTGAGCCACACTACTGGTCCAAATTTTTTGAGGCAGGGTTGCACCATGTAGCCTAGGCTGGTCTTGCACTCGTGTTATAGCCCAAACGGGCCTCGAACTCACAATGCTCCACCTACCTCAGCCTCCCAAGTGCTGGGATTAAAGGCATGCGCCACCTCACCCGGCTCCTGCACTTTTAATATTTGTGAGTTAAGAAAATATCACTTGAACTCATGCTTTTCATTATTATCACCTCAATTCATTTTAAATGAGTATTTGTTTCCATTATTACATCTTCTTCATACATTTGAAAAAGAGCAGCACATATACACATCAGATATTATTTAGTCTGCCAAAGAATGAGGATTGGTTTAGATAGAGATTTAATGCACCCTGAGGAAACTTTGAGAGTCTCTTTGACAGTCTTGGATCCAAAGAGAGGAGCCTTGTGTCCACATTTGCTTTTTGACATTTGCACCTATGATATGTGGGGCTGTAACTTAACTGTCCTCTCAGGCATCCCATGGCACTGGCCATTCATGTCTTGAAAAGAAAGAGTCTGTATTATGCCTTCCCTAACCCTGCTTAGTGCCCCACACCCTAGAACTTAGACTAGCACTGTGTGCACAATCATGTCAATGTGGTAGTGCTAGGGCCAGCTACAAGGGCTTTTGTGTTGTCTGGAAGTTTGTATCTCACAGTCATTAGAGATGCAGGAATGGGCTCAATGTGTCTCAGTGAAAACTTGGATCTGCTACGTACGAACTGTGTGACATTGAATGAGTCACTTAACCCCTCTGGGCTTTAGTTTCCTCAGCTGTAGGACCACTGAAACCTGTCTTACAAGGTTGCCGTGAGCGCTAAATGAATTAAAACCTATAAAACAGTCAGGCCATGCTTGGTACATATTACCTCATATTGACTTGTCAATATTAACTTAGAATATTATTAGAGTAAATATTAACTTAGGTTATTATTAATAATGAAGTCCTTAGAGTACTTAGTATGAGTGCTCCATTAAGCATTAGATATTATTGTTATGTTATGGTTCTTAAACATAATTCATTTGTTAAAAAGACAATTTTGCTTTTTTGATTGAAGATTGTCCCAGTAATCTAACCAAGCTCAACTCCATGCCTGATTAATTTTGAGAAATATATCTGGCTAGATTTGGTTCATGGTGCTGGATTCATGATGGTAGACAGGCCATTGTGAGGTGGCAGCCTGCCTCCTTCCTGTTCAGGGTATACGTGCATGACAGACCCGCACAAATTTTTCCTGTTAATCATTTTCTTCCAGTTGGTAGGTTTGTTTTGTGTACCCTCAGCTTCTCAACCAAGCTTCAAGTTCAAAAGAAAGTGAGAGAAGTGGTAGATCTGTCATCTTGACTTCCACAGTTTCCTTCTGGGATATGCACATCAGTTTTCTTTGCTTTTATGTTTGCCTGTCCTGCAGAGCCCCTGTATTACCATCATTTAACCATTGCAGCCATTGGGGAGCTGACGGTACCCGGACTAGAACAGCTAAATCTAACGCTGCTCTGGCGTTGGCAAACACTTGCAAATATAGCCCAAGACATCCTTGCGGAGTACAGCTTGGGCTGTAACAGCTGAGTCCTCATCTTCCTTGGTGTGGTCACCTTATCCCTGCACCTATGTCACACGCTGCCTCACTAGTCCTAGAAGATGCAAAGGTCCCAAGGGAAACGAGGGCTGGCTTCACAATGCTCGTTGCGTGATTTGCCAATCATTTGCACGATGGTAGCGGCGGTCTATGGACATTAGACTCGGGGGCTCCTCAGATGACACATTTGGCTACTCAGGGACTAAGGTTCTACAAAGAGAAAATGTCCTGTGTTAAACACCACAACTCTGGTAATGTGTATGTGTGTGAGCCGCCACAGCCAATTGGCTCCAAATGCATGACTTTCTCCAGTACTTTCCCAAGATCACACATCAGCAGGGACCTGGGTGAGGAAGGAGGAAGGCAGGAGCCCAGCCAGCTTCCGGGGGAAAATGCACTCAGCAACTGCTTTCTCAGCAGTGTTTCCTGCCCTGTTCTGCCCCAAGGGCTCAGAGGAAACCTTCTCTGTCTCAGAAATGGGTCTGAGCCTTTGAAGCAAAAAATGTGCTCCTAACGTGACACAACGTTTAACCAAAAATCTTGTTACTCTTTTCTCCACTGTATGGTCTCAGAAGAGGACTACGAAGTGGCATCCTTTTCATGAAAACTTACAGTTTCATTCAGTTTGGATAAAACTGAAAGCCAAGTTTCATTCAGTTTGTAGAACCAGAAAAAACTCTGAAAGATCATATTGCTCATTCCGCTGCCTCTGAGGATGATAATTGTAACACTTAGCAGCCCTTCCTGAAGCCTAAGGATTATTCTGGATGCTTGATATATGTGGGGAGCCATCCTCGGAGATGTGCTTTTGCCGTGAGGCCTGTATGTGGGAGCTGAGGCCTGAGCTGGATTGCCCCGCCCGTCGAGTGAGCCAAGTTGGCGCCCGTTTCCCGTTTCCTGGGCGTTAACAACCCCGCTGTAGATGATCTCTGCCCAGTTACTAATGACGCCAACCAATGATAATGTACCCCCCGAGA
>RJWM01034898.1:0-19363 GCA_004363535.1 Dasyprocta punctata | reverse complement strand
TTTTTTTCTTTTTGATGCTTTAGCTTATGGATCTAAACTGAGAGCAGTGGTTGAGTAAGGCTGATGCAGAAGGGTTGCTATGAGTTCAAGGCCAGCCTGGGCGACACAGAGAGTTCAAGGTCAGCCTGAACTACATAGCCAGAGACCTTGTCACAAAAAAACAAACAAAATAATAATAAATTGAGAGCAGTGATACATACCCAGGATCCCAGCTACTAGGGAGGCTGAGGCAGGAGGACTGCAAGTTCAAGGCCAGCCTGGACAATTTAGTGAGACTGCTTAAAAGACAAAAAACAGCCAGGAATTTGTCTCAGTGGCTTAAGCGCCTGTCTGGCAGGCACGAGGCTGTGAGTTTGATCCCTGGTGCCACATTAAAAAAAAAAAAAAAAAAAAAAAAAAAACAGGCTAGGGATGTAACAAGGCCTTGGTTTTGATTCCTAACACTGCAGGGGAAAAAAAAAAAAAAAAAAAAAAAAGCAAAAGGAAACCGGAAGCAGCTGAGGGCCTCCACCCAGGCCCTGGGCTGTGGTGTGGGTCAGGGGACTCAGAAGCCACAGGAATAACCAGAGACTGGAAATTCCAGTTCTAGAGAACGTGGTTCCTCGGACTGACGTGGGGTGCAAGGGTCTGACTGTGAGTGAGCAGTGGACCTGTTCAGGGGTGCATGCGCCCTCCAGAAAGATTATGGCCAAGGTGTGACCCTGGCAGTTCCAAACACTAGAAGAGAGGATCTTCACAGATGCAATCCATGCTGGCTTGGTGTGGGGCCTCCTAACCGGACCAAAGACGCAGACCTGGTGAGGACTTGCCACATATCACAGCAGGCAAGAACAGGGAAGAGCTTCTCGCTCTCCTTCACAGGAAAAAGCCCTGTGGCCACCTTGATTTTGGACTTCTGGCCTCTAGGACTGTGGGAGCATGAAGTCCTGTGGTCATCATAGTCCAGTCTGCAGGGGTAAGGGGGGGGCACAGGACACTCCCAAATGCCCCTCCCAAGTGGTCCTGTGTCACCTGGGACCCTCACTCTGAGAACCACCAGGCTATGATCCTAGCACTCCAGGAGGCTGAGGCTGGAGGGTTGCAGATTCAAGGCCAGCCCAGGGAATTTAGGGACTCAGTGAGAGATTCTGTCTCAAAATTTAAAAATCCTGGGGAGGTAGCTCAGTGTAATGGCACTGGGTTCAATTTCCAGTACTGAAAAAACAAAACAAAATGAAACAAAACACCCACGCCCTGGTCACTTCTATACCCTGGGTCCTCTGCTCATCACCGTCTCAGACCCAGTGCCAGACTCACGTCCCTGCCCACCCAGTTTCAGCTGCAGGGTGCCACCCTGGCAGGTTGGGCTTTATTTAGCCAGCCCTCCCAATAGGTGTGGCAAACGGCTGCGGCCTCCCGGGTGGCTGTACTTCAGTCCTACCCCATCCCCACAATACCGCCAACCCACAGAGCCCCGTGGCCTGCTTCTCATGCGAAGAGAATTCTGACCTGCTACAGAAGGTGCTTACTTTTCTACTCCTCTGCCCCTAGTCCACCTAGAATGAGGGTTTCATTTCCTTATCCCCAGGGCTGGAACAGTGGCTGTCACCAAACAGGTGCTCAAGGACATTTGGAACAAACGAAGGCATCATTTATCAGTTGGTCTCTTACGAGTTTAGCTACCAGGACTTGGTCAGCAAAAAGCTGAGAAATTGAGGGCTGAGCTGATGGGGAGGCAGGATGGTCCCCCACCTCCACCCCCAGGTACTTTCCTGAGTCTCAGCCGCTGGCTCTTATTTTTAGCTGCCACACCAACAATGTGCTTGTTTTTACGGCAAATGAGGAAACGATAGTCTAGCTTCTGCTTCATTCAAGTGAGGTGTGCGTCACCACTACCTGGTACCCACCCTTAAGCAGAACTGAGGGGGGTGCCCGGCTCTGTGTCCTGATGACCCAGCCGTACAAGGTAGGGACCAAGACAGGGAGGTGACTGACCACCTGGACCCCAGCACAAGGGCTTGACATGCCAGTGAGGGAGAAACCCAGGAGGAAGGGAGGGGGATGAGGCACTGGGGAGCAACCAGAGAGATGGGGCAGGCTCCGAGGGGGGAGTAGGTCAGGCCAGGGGTGGGGGTTGGGGGCTTCCCTGGTGCCCCCTCCTCCCGGGCTCTGAACCAACCTGTGCCATTTGTGGGGAGAGAGGGAGGGAGAGAGAGACACAGAGAGAGGGAGAGCAGCTGGATGCCTCAGGTTGCCTCCCGTGCTAGGCCCTAGGGAATCTCGACTTCTCTCATCCCTCTTACAGGCCCAGGGGTGCCCTGTCCTGGGCCAAGGTGCCCCCCAGGTTTCCCAGCCCTCTCTAGATCACACCAGCTGTCAGATCTGTGAGGCACCTGGAGGAAACGCTGCTCCAGCTTAGGACACAGGGCTGTGTGACCAGGACACCACTGCCCAGGACACCCCCGGCCCCAGCCAGCCGTCCCTGTCCTGTGTCCCTGGGATGCACCCTCAGCCTGCTTTCATTTTTCTATGCCCCCCAAGGTCCTGTCAGGATCCAGAATTGTCCAGCTGTACCCTAGCATCCTTCCTCGCCCCTGCCACCTTCCAGTCATGGTGTCCACTGCAGGTGATGGTCCTATGTGGGGGTCCCCAGCTGGCTGCCCTGGTCCCTTCAGGATGTGGGGCCACTCACCTTCTTCCTGGCCCTTGGAAGAGCTGCTGGTGGCTGTAAGAGAGGTGCGGTGTCAGGGGCGCCTCCTGCGAGGATGGGAGAAGGGAGGCGTGGGCTGACTCCTGGTAGTGAGGCTGAAGGATTCAACCAGCATGGTTGCTCTCGAAGCCCTTTTGAGTCCCATGACATTTGGGGTCTTCAGCCCACTTTCGCAGCGAAGAGTGGGCCAGAGTGGCCAAGGAGTAACAGCCACACAGGCAGTAAGGAGATTGAAGCCCATGTTCCCAGGGCCCAACTTTTCTGCTCTCACTAGCACCCCACACCCTAAACCCACCTCCTAGGGGCCTTGACAGTAGACCCCCACCAGTGTCCCCTCTGGACTCACCCAGTGTGGCCAAACAGAGCAGCTGGAGGACCCTCATGCCTCTGAGGGTGTGGGCCGTGTGGGGCCTCTGTTCAGCTTTTGCAACTGCCTAGGTCTAGGCCTCCCACCTTGGGGCCCCGGGGGTGCTCCTGGTGGCTGCCTGCAGTGAGGAGATAACCTGGAGGCCATAGCTCCAAGGGCTGGGACCAGAAAGCCCCACAGCCGATGGCCCCACACCCACCAGGGGAGCACAAGGAAGGAGTCCGGGCCGGGATCGCGCCAGGCCTGACCGTGCTCGGCTAGGGCTCCCTAGGCAGGCGCTGTCCGCATCCTCAACCCTGAACCTGCCAGTGGGGCGCATCACGTGGGGAGGGCCTGCTGCGTCTGAGAGGGGGCCCCATCCCAGGTTATCTGGGTGGGCCTAATGGGATCCGCAGGGGCCCAACAAGGTGGCTCCAGAGAGTCCTGGGCCACACCCCAGAGAAAAGCAGGGAGAAAGGCCAGTGTCTGCCCATGTTTGCTGAGCCATATCTGACCTGGGCACCCCAGGAGTGTGATGCAGTGTGCCCAAGGTGCCCAGAGGAGCCGGATCCTTCCTTGGCGCAAGGACAGGGATGACCATTCCCCAGAGACTGGTACCCATGCCACTCTGCACAGAAAGGAGACTGAGCCACATCTCTGGTGGTGCTGCAACCTGGTCAGCATTCTGCAGCTGAGTTACCAGGAGAGATGGGTCAGGGTGAGCAGGGCCAGGCCAGGGTCAGACCTGCAGGGCTCGAGGGACACAGAGCCGAGGGAGCAGGTCCTGCCACCCCTACAGTGGGCCACTGCCACCTTCCTGCCTGCGAGCCAGGCTCCTCACCCATGGCCCAGCCTGGGGCTACCAGACAAGCCAGGACCTTTCTGGACTGGTTTGGTGACTGTGCAGGAATCACCGACTTTGACTGCTTCCTCTTGGATGATGTTCAAGAGGCGACCGTTTGTTTCTAGGACAGCCTAGCCAGGGAAAGTGCTCCCTGCCCCTGGCATAGCTCATTGGCCTAGGATGGACTCTTGACCCATGGAAGCCCAATTACAGCCCCGTCTCAGGGCCCGTGGCCTCAGGAAGCTGCTTGCAGAGCGGCCCCTGCTGGCCAGGGACTAGCAGGAAGAGCTGGCGCAGGTGTCAGGAAGTCACCTGGTCTTGGCCCCTGTGGGTGGCTCACTTTCTCCCCAGTCACCTTGAATCAGTGCTATCACTTGCCCCTCCTGGTCCTGACACGTGCCCTGGGGATGGCGCCTGTGTCCTCCCCTCTCTCTGCAGCCCCAATGTACGTATAGCGTTTTCTCTTAGGTCTCAGCAAAATTCCCTCCCAAAGCCTGTCCTCGTGTCTGCTGGGAGTGGAGTGGGGAGGAAGGGAGGATTGAAGGGAAACCCCAGAGGGTCTCAGGCTGTGACCAGTCTGGTGCCCAGAGGCCCAGAAACTCGTGTCCCCCAATCTGGGCTCCAGCATCTCTGAGGAGTCTCCTTATCTCAGTGTTTGGGGGCCAGTATCAGGAGAGTCATGGGTAACTCCAAGGACATCTTCCCTGGGCCTCGGTGAAATGAGGCCACTTCCTACCCTAGCATGGTCCCCTGTTAGGCACCACCTGCTCACTGGTTCCCTGGCTTCCCTGGCCTTTCTATCCAAGGGCTGGGCCTCTCCCCAGCCAATGAGGGACAGCGCGGGTCAAGATGCACCCGCGGTGACTCCTCAGGTTATTCACAGGTTCCTTCCATGGAGTCTGGGTGTTCCCAAAACTCTCCAGGCCCCCAATACATATTGTGTTCTATGATTTTTGCCCCTCGTGGGCCAGTCTCCTCTACAAAGGCCTTATGGATATGTCTGTTTCCTCACGCCCTGTTCCTGGAACGGTCCCTTGGCCAGCAGATCCGGGGAGGCTACAGAGCACAGGGAGGGGCTCCTTAGGGCTGGGAAGGGAAGAGTGACCACACGGTAGTGGGAGCCTTGAGTGTACCTCCAGACACTCACCCACCGGGACTTATAATCACTCACTGAATGCTCTCAGCACCTCAGAGGAGCGCGGCTTCTTCCCCCTTCTAGGATGAGCACCCTAAGGCCCAGCGTTTGGTGATTTCCTCAGTCTCTAAGCCTGTCTTCTTCATGGTTCCCAGGGAGCACATGGGCATGCGTGAGGCTGACTCTCGAGGTGTTTGCTGAAGGGATGTGAAGGTCACAAGAAAAGGCCTAGAGGGCCAGGAGTTTGGCTCAGTGGCTTAAGCGCCTGTCTGACAAGTGGGAGGTTGTGAGTTCAATCCCTGGTGCCAAAAAAAAAAAAAAAAAAGAAAAAGGCCTAGAGAGCTGGCCATGGAAGCCCATGCCTATAATTAATTGCAGCTACTCAGGAGGCTGAGGCAGGAGGATCACAAACTGGAGTCCAGTGTGGGCAAGTTAGTGACTTAGGGAGACCCTATCTCAAAACAAAAAATAAAAAAGGGCTGGGGTGTAGCCCACATTGGAGGCCACGATTGCTAGGCGCCACCTGGAGAGTTCTGATGATCCTTTCCCAGACTGAAACAGACCTCGTTTCCCTTACAGCCTCCCTGCCACCCTTAGAAACAGGACCTGGCATTCAGCAGTGCTGACTCCATCCGAGGGGCACTGGTGGTCGTTCGATGCCAGGCCAGGAAGATTAGGGCAGTGAAGGGGGGCTGGCCAAGACTTCATGATCAGAGGAGAAGCCCCCCCGTGCCCTGAGGGTGGCAGGCAGAGCCACCTAGATGATGTCTATCCAGGCGGCAGTCAGCCAGGCGCTGGTCCCCTGGGGTAACTGGAGCTTTGCAAGCACGTCCTGGGCTCTCTTCTACCCTTCCCTTCCCATAGTTCACGCCAGCTCCCTGAGAGTTGCCTGGGCACTTTCAAAGTCCTGATCCCAGTGGTCACCACAGATGGGGTGGGGGCAGCAGGCTCAGGAATCTGGGGCACACCCTGGGCCACATCCCAGCCCCGAAGGTCACACACCTGCTGAGACCCACACTTTATGTGTCTGTCACTGCAGAAGCCCGCTGATGCCGCTAAGACTCTGACAGGACACCTGAGACACGGCATGGACCTGGCCTCCCGGTCCCTGAGGCACTTGGGCTGCAATGAGCTGACCACCGCAAGGACAGAGAGGGACAACACCCTTCCGGTCACACAGACTTCAGTGAGTTCTCTGGGCCTGGGTCTGGAATGCTTCCGCACCCCTTCTGACGCCGTGAGGTGTGGCCGCTTGTCTGCCTGACTCAAATCCCAGCTGTGGCCCTGTTGGCTGGGGCCCTGACCTCTGTGAGCTTCCTGTCCACTCGTGGAAGGGATGAGTGACTGGGATGCAGCGGGGCCATGGGGCAGCCCCCGTGTGGGGTGGCGACCAGCTCTCCCCTTCCCACGGGAGGGCTCCAAGCTTTGTGAGAGCACCTTTCAGGAAACACCTTCCTAGTACTCCAAAAAGACATATTAGTTGTGAATTGTGTTTATGGGTTACTATAACAATGTATTATGTGCACTATAAAATATTCAGTAAAAAAATAGAAATTTTAAAGTGATAAAAAAATAATAGAAATTCTCATGCGGTCTTCCTGCTACCCCTGGGGACGTGTGGCCCTCTTTGGGGAGCCCCGTCGGTGTGTGTGAGGGTGGCCCTCGCCAGGAGCCAGGGCGGGAAAGTGGGCGCTCCAGGTTCAGCCGTGGGGGACGCCGAGGCGGTGCTACAGGGACAGCTACAGCTCCGAGCCGCTGGGGAAGCGGAACCGGGGCCCAGGGCCTGGGACACCGCGCGATCCGGGGTAGGAGGAGCTCAACCAGGGCGAGGTCCGTGTGGGAGGGTCCTGGCCGAGGCTCTCGGGGCCCGAGGAGCCCGGGCTCGGGAATCCGGGACCGAAGGACTGTGGGTGTGAAGTTCGGAAGGGAGGGGAGTCGGGGATCAGAGACTCGCTCGAGCCTGACTCCTGTAACTGCCGCGACAGCTCCTCCACGAGGCGCCACTTCTCCTGGACTTGCTGAGGGGAGTAAGCAGAGGATTGTGAGCGGCGACTAGCAGCCGGAGCCACTGGGAGGCTGCTGATTGGGCACCCGAGGCCACGCCCATCTTGGCAGGAGCCACGCCCCCACCAAAGACCCGCCCCGAACAAGAGGCCAGGGACCTGTCCCCAAGGCAATCAGAGGTTTCGCCCTTCAGATCCGACCCCACCAGAGAACTGCGGGTCCGAGGCCACACTCTCATGGCTTGGCCGGGGGCGGACCCCAAACCTAAGGCTATGCTCTTATCAGGTCCAGGGCCCTGGCCTTGACTAAAGGCCGCTTTCCTTCCCTCCCCTGCCCAGCTACACCCCATGAGCCGAGGCACCTGCCTATCTCAGGCCACACTCCCAAAAGATGGGTATCCCCCAAACCCAGCTGACACTCACCCACACCAGCTGCTTCCGGAGCACGTGGATGGCCCTGGCATTGGCCTGGGACTGAGAGATGCACACGGTCAGGATGAGGCTTGGGGCAGAAGGGGGGATTCAAAGTCAGCCACATCTCCGACCATAGGTGCCACCTCCTGACTGCTTCCTCTTTTTTTTTGCACTGGGGATCGAACTCACAACCTCACGCCTGCCAGACAGGCGCTTAAGCCACTGAGCCAAACTCCCAGCCCCAGTTTTTTGAGATAGGGTCACACTATGTAGCTCAGGGCGGCCTTGTGCTCACATTGTAGCCCAAGCTGGCCTCGAACTCACAACGCTCCTCCTACCTCAGCCTCCTGAGTGCTGGGATTACAGGTGTGCGCCACAACGCCTGGCTTCGGCCCTATTTTTTTGAGATAGGATCTCACTATGCAGTTCAGGCTGGGCTTGAACTCACTTTGTAGCCCAGGCTGGTCTTGAACTCACAATGATCTTCCTGCCTCAGCCTCCTGAGTGCCAGGATTAAAGGTGTGTGCCACCAGGCCTGGCTTGCCTCCTTTTAAAATGCCATGCGCCTGGGGTTTCTCTCTGCACAACTTTTCCTGGAGCCAGCTCCCTCCTGGCCCCTCTGTCCTAGTCCTCCAGCAAGGTACCACGCTTCCCGAGGTACCAAGGTACCATGCTACCTGGAGTCCCCATGGAGTCCTGGCATTAGGCCTCAGGAGCCCCCTTCCCTGCCTTCTGCGTCCCATGAGATGGGCTGAGGAAAAGAAGGACCGGACACCCTCCCTAGCAGTCCCTTCCCATGGTCCTTGCCACCGTGATGGACACCTGAGCAGGACGAGGAGGGGGAAGACAAAGGCGTGAGAGTTGAGATAGCGGAGGACACGCTGGCCAGGGAGTGGGAGCCTCAGAGCCACCAGTTCCTGGACCACCTGCCAGGGGGCTGAGTAGTTGGCGAACAGGCCACAGTCCCAGGAGGAGTGGATGCTGGAGAGATTAGGGAGAGGCGGGTGTCAGGGCCAGGTGGGGTGGGGGCTACCCACCTGCACCCACCCCAGCTTTCCCCGCTCACCTGCTGACCACAAAGCCCAGGGGCACTGCTGCCAGGAGCAGGCCCAGGAGCAGCACCAGCTGGAAGAAGAAGGTGGAGCTGGAGGCACGGAAGAGCCGAGGGGACGCCCTGCAGTTCCTCAGCAGGGTGTACTGGAGAGCCGGCAAGGAAAGCAGGGGCATGAGTGTGGTTCTCAGTTCGGGGGAGCAGGGGGTGGGGGTGGGGGCAAAGGCCCAGGGCTCAAGGGCCACGCTGCCTCCCGGTGGGCACCCTTACCTTCTTGATGTAGAAGGTGAGGAAGAGGAAGATGCTGTGGAACAGGGGCAGCAGGGGGCAGTAGAAGAGGCCCATCCAGGTGACCGTCTGCCCCGCCACAATGTCCAGCACGTTCTTGGGCACCAGGAACTCCTCCCGGTCCAGCCAAGTCCAGAACCGGCCTGAGAACCGCTCCACCAGCAGCCTGGGGTGGGGAGGGTCCAGGAGCCCACCGATCAAGAGGGATGTGGGGGCTGTGGGCCTTCACACCACAGGGGCAGACCTGGCCCACTCTTGACTGTGGCCACCAGCAGTCCCCAAACATGCCCGTCACCCCATTCTCCCTGAGGTGCCCCCGTCTTGCTTGGCTCACCTCCGAGGCAGGGTGACGAGAAAGGCGAAGGCCACCGTGAGGAGGAAGTTGAAGATGATCAGCTTGTACAGCTCCTCACCCACTGAGTTTTCCCAGCACTGGGGTGTAGAGTGAGCAGCCCGTCACCGTCCTGCCCGCCTCCACTTCCCATCCCTTCCTCACCCTGGGAGGATTTTTTTGTTGGCTTGTTTTCATGTTTTGTTTTGTTTCATTTTGCTTTTTGAGACAAGGTCCTGCTATGGAGTCCAGGCTGGTCTCAAACTCACAGCAGTCCTCCTGCCTCAGCCTCCTGAGTGCTGGGATTACAGGTGTGTTCCACCACACCTGGCACTGGGAAGATCTTGTAGCACAGGAGTTCGGCTATGGTCTTACAAGACTCCATGACAGTTAGAGCAGGAACTGTCTCCCAGGGCTGCCACACTGCATGGTGCGGTGCAGGGGCGCCCCCTGGGGGTGTGCTGTTGTATGGTGGCTCTGCTCACAGCTGTTCACAAAGGTGAGACCTGGAGCGGGACTAAAGGGGCAGGGACAGGACTGTCCATGCTTTGAGGCAGGGCTTTGCAGAGAAGGACAGGAGGGACAGGCCCCACCTGGGCCGACAGCTACCTGATAGTCGCAGGCGTTGTAGCCATAGGCCTCACAGCTGGTCTTGTTTGTGCCGAGGCACAGCACGGTCTGACCCAGCGAGAAGGAGAACATGGCCAGGCTGGCCAGCTTCAGCACCACGCACCTGGGGGTGGGGGTGGGGGCCGTGTTGGGGTGTTATCTGCACACGGCACTCCTCTTCCTGGACCCCACACCCTCTAAATCCCCAGCCCAGTCTCCTTCCAGCCTGCTTCAGCCACAGCACTGTTTCCCAAAGTATTTCCCCAGAATCCAAGTCTCCAGATGATTTATGGGAAAAGGGTGCAGCTTTGAAACCAGTTTGGGGAACACGGCCCTGTCTGCCTATCTTTCCCCCAACTCAGCTTCTGATGCTTTTTCAAGTCCTTTTTCCTCGTGGTGCTAGGGATGCAACCCGGGGCCTCGCACCTGCCAGGCCCGTGTCTCCCACCGAGCTACAGCCCAGCGCTGCCGCCCCGCTTTCTCCTGCTGCCTGTTCGAGGCCTCGCCCTCCGACAGCAGCTCAGAGGCAAAGGTGTGAGCACGTGTGCTCACCGAGTGACACGTGCCAGAGCGCTGTGCAGGTCTGAGGGCCGGAAAACCCTCGCACGCACATAGGCTGCAAGGGGGGACACCTCTGGTGCCCCTGTGCGGCTAAAAAGCCCGGCAGCCATGGTTGTTCTGTGGAGGCAGGGGTGGGCAGGAGCTTATTTTTAAACCTTTCATCCTTTTAGTAATAGGTAAAGGATTTGTACGATCTGAAGAGAAACTTTCATCTTTTTGAACATTTTAAATTTTTTCCTTTTACTATGTGTACATTTATAACATATTCAAAAAGTAAAGTTTCAGACAGGTGTGGGGATACACATCTGTAACTCCAAGCACTCTGGGAAGCCGAGGCAGGAGGATTGCAAGTTTGAGCCTAGTCTGGGAAACTTAGCAATTCAGTGAGACCTTGTTTTAAAATAAAAAGGCCTAGGAATGTAGCTCAGTGTGAAGGCCTGAGTCCCGCCCCCACCCCTCAAAAGGGCACTTTTCAAAGGAAATTACAGTTGGAGGAAGCAGGTAGGCAGGAAGTGGGTGGGGTAGAGGTGGAGGAGAAGAAAGCCACTGAGGATTTCGGGGTGGGGGCAGCTTGGAGCTGGAGCTTGCATTGGGCTAAGGCCAAGCGCTGAGCCGGGCATGGGCAGGGCCTGGGGTGGTGAGATTGACCTTGGCCGGGCACTTCTCCCCTGAAGCTTTCCTGTCCTGGGGAAGGGGTGCTCCCAGTACACAGATCCCAGCAGGGCTGACATGGTAAAGAGCTAAAGCCCTTGGGGCATGGGCAAGCTTTGAGGCCCATGTGGCTGGCTCTTGTGACACTGGTTCCCAAGACTCCCAGCAAGACAGCCCCTTGCTCCTCCTTGGCGCCTGGTCCACACCGTGGCTTCCTTCGGTGGTGAGGACTGGAAGGCCTCAGACGTGGGCCCCAGAGGCCAGTGTCCTAGGAATGCCCGCCTGCTTGCCTTGTGAATGTGGGGACCTCCCCATTTGGGACTCCTGGTGCAGGTGACCACCAAGACAGCAGTGAGACCCTTCCCCTGTGCCTACATGGCCCCCAAGGGCTGCTCACCAGATGAGGGTGAGGTTGACCTCAGTGCTCGGAGGGTAGTTCTCCAGCTGGACCAGGAATGTGAACAGCAGGGGACCCAGGAAATTGACCAGCGAGATGACCCCAGGGGGCAGGTATTGGAGCACCACGAATAGGGATTCCTGGCGGGGCGACAGGTTGAGAGGGCCAGTGCAGGCCTTGTCATCGGCTCACCCCTGCGGCCCTCAGAGGTGCAGGGAGGGGCAGGGCTGGGATCTAGAAGCTCACAGCTGGGGACACCCACAGGGAGAGCCCATCTGACCTGGGCGTGACCCACAGTCACCCATCTCCTCCCTTAGGCCAGGATTAAGGGAACGCAATCGCCTGTACCTCCTTGTTGTCCTGTGAGTACTTAGTGGCCCAGAAGATGGCGCTGATGGCCCCGGCCACCAGGAGGAGAATGAGGAGGTTGACTCGCAGGTAGCTGAGCAGGCGGCAGGCACGCTGGGCAGGGGTTTCCTGCTGCTCCTGCTGGAGGCGCTGGCTCTCCTCCAGGTACACCTGCGCCGGGCAGGGCGGGGTCCCGCTGAGCCACGCCCATGTGCTCCCCCCCTCCCCAAGCCCAGCCGCAATGCTTGCCCGCACGCTTTACACGCACGCAGATGTTCTTACACACGTGTGCATACTACGCAGTCACGCTACTTGCACACTCACAGTTCGCCCCCTCGGTGAAATGCCCACGCGCCCGCACGCAGGCACATGCTCACATGCGGTCACGCCCCCGCCCGCACACACCTTGAACTCATTGCTGATCTCGTGCTTCTTGATGATGGCGGCTTCCCGCACGTGGATGCAGAAGTCCCAGGCCGAGAAGACCTTGGCACTGAGGGGCACCCTGTAGTCCCGGGTCAGCCCCGTTCTCTGCAGCAGCCCCTTCACCATCCTGGGGACACACGTGGCCTGGCTGTGGCCCCTGCCTCCCCTGGAGAGCCTTACTGAGCGGGGTCAGGGACCTGTCTTTGAACTCGGGGAGCCCCCCGCCCCGGGGAGCAGCCAGAGCCCAGGCTGTGCGCTCACCGCCGCAGGGTCCAGCAGAAGCACAGCAGCAGGCAGGCCAGCGGGCAGAGCAGGTAGGCCAGGCGGGTGCTGTAGGCCGAGCTGCTCTCGGGCTCCGCCCGGTAGGCACCATAGAAGAGGTAGGTGTCGTTGAAGGCCTGGGGACCGTGATGAGGACAGCTGGGCACGGACTGAGTACCGGGCTACGTGCGAAGTGCTTGCCACGCATAAATGTATCACCCTCCTCACAAAAACTCCGAAAGGTGCAAATATCCCCATTTTACGGTGGTAGGGAGAGGTTGGGCCACTTGGTCACCCAGCTTTGAGGCATCACCAGCAGCATTCAACACAGGTGCCCGCGCTGGTGACCACGCGATGGCTTCCTGGGATGAGATGCTTATCCCCGGTGTCTCTTGTCCCTTGCAACCACAACGGGACCCAAGGGCCACAGGCTGTGCTGTGCACTTGCCACGTCTCTCTCTGCCCCGATCACTAGTTGCATAGCCTGCGTGAAGATTTGGCCCTAGAAGCCACCCTTGGAGGGGCAGGATGCTCCTCAGGGGGGTCCCCTGGATCACTTACTCTGCCAGTTAAAATATTCCAAAGCTGATTGTGGAACCTTGGGATGTCAGTCTGGGGCTGGTGGCTGCCGGGGCACTGGAGGGCTGTTGAAGAAGAGTGGTACAGGGAAGGGTCCCCAAGACATAAGCGACCCCTGGGCCTTCCCATTCTGGAGCCCAGCCGTGACAGTGATGATATGTGACATGCCAAAGGCAGGGTCAAGGAGAGTCCAGGGCTGGCCACAAGCAGCAGGCTCAGCTGGGGCCCAGAGGATCCAGGGCAACTCATCACTCACTGGAGTTCAGGCTGGGAGCTGGGCCTGTGGAGCGGAGCCAGGCCAGGGGCACCAGTACGAAGCTGGCAGTCAGTAGCACAGTGAGCAGGTTGAGCAGCAGCAGGTAGCGGAGGAAGGTAAAGTAGGACCGGATGCCTGAGCCGAAGAGGCCTGCATGAAGAAAGCCAGGCAGTGGGGGAAGCAGTTAGGGCCTAGGCCGGGACTCCCAGAGCCACAGGATATGGGTGCCCAGTTGTCCAGCACAGACTGGGCAATGCCTCTGAGGGCCACCAGAGGGTGCTGTCACCCACTGAGGTTGGCACCAGACTTCGGGCAGGACAGAGGAGCTGGCCAGTGGGATGGTGCCCACCTGCCTTTCCAAGCTGGGCAGTGGGACTCCAGGGAGGAGAGATGGGGAGTTGGGGACCTACCCCCAATCTCATACAGCGCCTCCTCCCAGAGCCCGAAGCCCCAGGCAAGCCGTTGTGCCACCTCCCTCAGGCGCTGTCCAATGGTCTGCGGCCTTTGCTGCCACCGCTGCCAGCACGTTATCTCCACGCCCTCCGGCTCCCGAATCTGCCTGGGATGGGGTGCGAAGGGATGGCCCTGAGCCACTGCCCAGCCCAGCTGGGGGCAGGCAGATGGTGCCATGGGCCCAGGAACGCCTGTGGCTTTCAACCTGCATCCCGCAGCGCATCCCCCCAGGGTCCTGACCCCACCACCCGGCCTCAGCCTCTGCTCCTGCTGGGCACCCACCGGATGAGGCGCTTGTCCATCATGGAGTACGGCAGTGAGCGCAGGGGCTCCCGGGAAGTGCGCAGCCACTCCATCTCCTCCTCCCAGAGCTCCTCATACTCCGGCGGGGGGCCTGGTCCCCTTGGGGTCTGTTGCGACTGTGCTGACCACTGGTGCCACATCCCAGCAGTAGGGAGTGGGGCACAGGTTCAACCTCTGCTCTCAGGAGGGACCAGGGATGTGGGGTACCAGGCCTTGGCTCTGATGTGCCCAGAAATGAAAAGAAAATCCTGCTGGAGTTAGGGATCCAAGCTCAGTCATACTACACACCTTAACCCTGACACGAGGCTAGGGTCTCAGTCTCCCCATCTGTCATGTGGGGTGAAGACCTACAGGGTGTTGGGAGCTGGGGCTGTCACAGGCACAGTCACCTGTGCCTTTGTTTTTGTCTTTTTGAGACAGGGTCTTGCTATGCAGTTCAGGCTGGCCTTAAACTTACTTTATAGGCCAGGCTGGCCTTGAATTCACAGAAATCCTCCTGCCTTAGTCCTGAGTGCTGGGATTACAGGCGTGCGGCACCATGCTTGGCCTGGGGGGGGGTCACCCTTCAGAGGAAAACAATTCCCGTTCTTCTCCATGTGCTGATTCGCTGTCTAGGAAGACACCTGGCCCCAAACCTGGACATTTCCTAGGATCTCATATCCTGCAGTCCCCTCAGCGTTGGAGATGCTGGGGCTCCCTTCGTGCCTTCCTTCTTGTGGCCCAGTGCCCCAGGCCAGGCTGATCACTTAGGTTCCCTCCTGGGACCCAGACGAGCAGGTAGCTCCAGTCCCACCGTGGGAAAAGGAAGAGACCCCAGTGGCACTCTAGCAGCTGTCAAGAATCCCCCTCACCTCCCGTGCCCTCAGTTCCTCCAACCCAGTCCCTCAGTTCCCCTGCACACTTCACCCAGCTCACCTGGGGACCAAGACGCCAAGTTCCTGCAGGAGCCCCCTTCTGGGGCCGGCAGTCACGGAGGCAGACGGGACTGAGTGAGGGCGGGGTCACGTGACAGGAACCCAGGCCTTCCCCAAAGTTTCCTCTGCTCTAACTGAGGCCAAGTGGCACTTCCTGCGTGCTGCGGGGGTGCAGGTGAGAGGCGCTTGCCTATAGTCTGCAAGCCTTGTGCGAGGTGGGCTGGGGTCTACCTTCCCTCCCTCTGGGGTCCCACAGGCCCCAGGTCTGTGCTATGGCTGAGTCCCCAGCAGGGGCTCCTCTTGACCTGGGGGCCTGGCCCTGGGGGGTGAGGGCAGTCAGATGCAGGGTGCACCCCTTATCTTTCTTCAGCAGGTCACCCCAGAGAGTGCGATAGTGACATATGGTCCCCCGCTGCATCAGCTGCCAATTATTTCTGAACTTCCCGCCTCTGTGGCTTGCACCCCCTTCCACTCTTACACCCCGGCCCCATTGTCAGCGCTCAAGAAGGGGCTCCGTGTTAGACATTTAGGAACCGTGTTGGCCAATTCCTTGTCCTTGGATCCCCTGAGAGGCTTTGCAGTCCGGGCTCCCTGCTCCTTGTCCACCTCCTTTAGGGCTAGGTCACCCCACTTTTGAATTCTCCTGGAGCTATTCTGCATCCCATGCCTGCTGCCTTCCAGGTTCCAAACTCGGTGCTGGTGCTGGGCATGCAGTGGGCTGGGGGAGCAGGGGACAGATTCCCAGGGTGCATGTCAGTAGCAATGACATGTGCTCCACCTGGGGAGGTGGCTTTCAGGTTGGGCCTGGGGTAAGGCAAGGCCGGGGTGGGTGTGCACAGAGCGGGACGGTGTGTCAGGGGACCCTGTGGGGGCAGAGGCTGGGCAGGCTAGAGCTCCATGCCAAGGTACTGAGAAGCAGCCTAAGGTCCCCCACTTGAGGACCTACTGCCGGCTGCACAGAAGCGGGGACCCCGGCTCCTCCATCACATTGGGCTTCAAGCCCCAGACTCGGTTCCTGTAGTTCATGGGTCCGTTCCTGCAGCCCCGCTCTCCTCCTGTTCCGCCCTCTGCTTCCTGCTCAGTCCCGTCGCCTGCCTCATGTCCCCTCCCTCTGCTCAGGTCCTCGGTGGCACGGGCATCCCCAGATCGCATTCTTGCAGAGCTGCCAGGAGGCCAAGGAGAAGGCTCTGGCTGGTGGTGCCCTGCGGGCCTCGGTTTTCTATCTGTGACATAGGATCCATGTCTGTCTCCGGCTGGTGGGGAGCCCTCGGGGACAGTCACGAAGTGCGGGCCTGCTCTCCGCAGCTCTCCTCCCCACCTGGCGCACAGGAAGCCCCGGGCTCCCGCTAGATAAACAGCGCTCAGCCCGCCTCGGCGCCCACGGGCGGGGCAGATAACCGGGCGGGCGGGGCCAGGCGCTGCCCAGCCCCGGGGCGGGAGGAAGGGCTCGCGGCTAGGGGCGCTTTGCGTGGCCCAGGACGTGGGTCGTTCCGGAGTCACTGTCCTGTTTTGACACTTGGGGAGACTGTGTCTCACGGAACTCCAAGGGCCCCCCCCAGAGCCTGCACAGACCCGGCGCCGGCCTGAGCCGGGTAGGGCTCGAGGAGGGGGGCGGGGGCCGGGGCGCAGTCACCGCCGGGCCCCAGGGGGCGGGGCCGCGCGTCACGTGACCGACAGGCGCCCCCGCGTGGGTGGGCGGTGCAGCGCCCCCGGCCCTGCCCCGGTCTCCCAGTCCGTACTCCCTCGGGTGGAGAAGCCCAGACCGCAGCTCCCGGCCCTCGCGGGGACAGGTGAGCGCCGCCGGCCCCGCCTCCCGGGCCTCCCAGGTGAGCGGCGGGGTCCCGCGGGACTGTGCCACCGTCTGCCCCGGGGCCGCGGGGCGCCCGAGTTCCCTCCCAGGCTTGCCGCGGAGGGCTGGGAGTGGGGGGCTGGTGGAGGCCCGAGGGGGACCCTCGGCGCGGGGCTTTGTGGTGCCCTTCTCGGGTGGCCCCTCCCTACCTGGCCCAGGAATGCTGCACCCCGGAAACTCCGGCGCCCCGGAAACTCGCCGGCCTGGCCTCGCCTGGAGCGGCAGGAGCTGTGGTTTTTGCCCGCTTAAGTCCTTGGTGCCCGGGTAGCCGGCTATCCCGGGCTTCAGCCTCCGGGACCTCGCATGCCGTGCTTGGGGGGGCCCAGCTGCGGGGGTCGATGGGGCCCTCTCAGCCTCGCCTGGCTCCTTTCCAAGCCAGCTCCAGGCCGTCCCCCTCCCCAGGGCCGGGGCTTGGGTTGTGCGTCCCGGTGGGTAACAGCCCTGTGTGGGCACTGCGCCACGTCCGGGGAGCGCCCCTGAAACCGTCCTGATGTCGAGTCCTCCTTGGGCTGAGGGCGGCGGCGTCGGCGAATCTGCCAGCCTGGGTCCTGCTTTGGTAGAGTTCCGCAGCAGAGTTGGGGGGGGGCGGCTCTTGCCCGTACCCTACTCCCAGAGGGCCGGACCCAAGGCCGAGCCCCGGACAAGGCGCGTGGTTCCAGTGTTGCCTTCTGACCCAGAGCCGGGACAAAGGGGCACTGTGCAGGCCCAGCCCCCACCCCGGGCCTTTCCGCTGCGCCGGCGCTGGCTGGCGGGTAGGGCGTCGGCGGCGTCTCGGGGAGTGAAGACCTTGGTGTCCTGTGTGTGGCTGCGTGTGGCGGGGAAACTTTCTGTCTGCTACTTCCGCAGACTGGAGGAAGGGCTGGGGGAAAGCAAGCAGTTTGGGGTTACAGGGCAGCCACGCCAAGGCAGCTGCCGTGACCTTTGTCCAACAGGGAGGGTCCCTGGGGTCATGCCCTGGGAATAGGGGCCTGAGAAGGTCAGGATCCGAGGCAGCGGCCCCTTCCCCTTTCCCAGGGACTGGTGATAGGGCGGAAACAGAAGGAAACTGCGCCCCACACCCTTCCTTCCCCCTCCCTTCCCCGCTCCTTGGTCAGTCCAGGTGGGTGGGGGCAGGACGGGGGTGTAGGTAGCCTGGGCCCTGGGCACTGGGCCGTTTGGATGTGCGCCCCACACTGAGGGTGGACTGTCTCCCTGTCTTGTCAGATGGGCGACAGGAGGCTCCCGATGCTGCGTCCAGGCTGTGAGCTGCCCTAAGTGGAGTGCAGTCATGGCCCGGCCGCTGGCTGTCATTCTCAACGTCCCTGAGACCCCAGGGGACCAGGAGTAAGTGCTTTGGGGCTGGCGGGCTGGTTGGACCCCCCTCTCTTACCCTTCTGGAAGGGGCTGGGCTGCTGGGGCTGGGGCCTGTGCCTGGCTCCCATCCCTGCTCCTCCTGCTGCCCAGCAGCCCCGAGTTCAGCCCCTGCGAGGAGAGCGAGGTGCACGACTCCTTCCATCAGCTCATCCAGGAGCAGAGCCGCTGGGTGGCCGAGGAGGGCCTGGAGCTGCAGCAGGTGGCGGGGAGCCTGGGGCCCGCAGGTGAGAGGGCACGATGTGGACGGGGTCTGCTGGCCTGGGAAGGGTGGTGAGGAGCCTGGCTAATGGATGCCCTTCCTTCCTAGCCAGCGCTGAGCATATCCCTCTGGGAGCCGCCAGCGGCCCAGTCTACAGCACAGCCACCCTAAGCATCCTGGCCAGCATGCCCAGTCGTACCATTGGTGAGTGGAGCCCCTGCCCTCACCTTGGCCTTCCCCTCAGCCTGGGTCGGCCTGGGGTTTCAGCCGGGCATCTGTGGACCTCAGCTCGGGCCCACCCTGTATGCTGCCCAGGGGTCCGGCACAGCCCTGTGGTGGCTTCTAAAAATGACTCTGGAGATCTCGTCCCAGGGGTAAAAATAGGTTCCTGGGAAAGCAGTGGAGCTGGAGGGCCCTGGGCAGGGCCGAGAATGAGGAGGCGGGGCACCGAGAGCGTCGGCCTGGCCCTGCCACCTGCCCTCTGCCTTCCCAGGCCGCAGCCGAGGGGCCATCATCTCCCAGTACTACAACCGCACGGTTCGCCTGCGGCGCAGGAGCAGTCGGCCGCCGCTCGGGTCTGTGGTGTGCTCAGCCCGGCCCAGCCTGCGTCTTTACGACCTGGAGCTGGACCCCGCGGCCCTGCAGGAGGAGGGTGAGTGAGCCAGCCTCCGTGCAAGTCTCAGCCTGTGAGGACTTCTGCTCGCCCGACGTGCGTGTTCTGCGGACATTCTCGAGTGCCGGTGTGGGGCCCACATCGGGCAGGGCTTTGGCACGCAATGACGGTCAGAAGATCTGCAGTTCCATGTCGATTCCTGTGTGCCATCGGGGCAGACATGAGTCAGCTGCACACACGGTTAGATGGTTACAGCTCAGATCTAGAGGGCAGCCCGGAAAGAGGCCCTGTGAGAGAGCCTCCTGAGGACCAGTCTAGCCTAGAGGACAGAAGGACCAGAGTGGAGGGGGCATGTGCAAAGGCCCTGAGGCAGACAGTGCCAGACTTGTCTGAGTGGCTCAGAAGCCACTGCAGAGGGGCTGGGGAGCAGAGGAGAGCACCCCTGCTGGTGGTGTTGGTGCAGTGCATGACACTGTGGGTTTTGGAGTCA
>RJWM01034897.1:0-19287 GCA_004363535.1 Dasyprocta punctata | reverse complement strand
TGCTGTACTGGCAAGCCACTTTCCTTGGAGCCAGCCAATTATGGACTGAAACCTCAACAGACTGGGAGCTAAATAGATCTTTCCCCTTTTAGCTCCAGGTGTCAAATATTTTGTCTTAGCAACAAGAAAAGTAACTAAGACAGAGCCCCTTACCTTCTCAGAGTACAACATAAACAAATAATCACTATTACAATCACTCCAATAATACAGAGAAGAATCCAGTTAAGCTTTACCTCCTCAGCTTCTGGAAGAAAAAAAAAAAAAAAGAGAGAGAAGAGTCAAGAGAAATCATTGGCAAGGGCCTACAACGCACCTCACAAAACAATGGCTGCTGGCTCCAGTGAGCTTTGTCTTATTTTCCTGTCAAGAGATCCAACCACCAACCCCAAGCCACAGGTCTCAGCATCACCATGCCTGTCATGCACATCTCCTGCATCTGAGTGCAGGAAGCCCCCAGCTTATGAACATCGGAATTATGAATTTTTTACAGACACAAACAGACCTCACATTGTGAATATTCATAGATGGGAACGTGCTGTGTGTGTCAGAAGTAGCTCGTGCGTCTGAAACATAGCATCACAGTGGTGAGGTGGGGGAACTGCTAAGAATTGCAGGGGATTAACCATGCAATCCTGTGTGCGTCAGTCAGGATGTACTACCATTTTAAGGTAACTGTAAAAGTAAAAATAGTGTATTTACAGTATCTGTGTATTTGTGTTTGGGTTTTTATGCTTTACACTGTAGATTTCTGAAAGGTGTATAAGACTTACTTTCTCAGACTTACAAGTGTATCTGACTTAAAAATATTCTCCCAGAACTGAACTCATTTGTTAAATCTGGTACTTACTGTACTGAACACTTGTCTCAAAAAGCAGGTAGCATTAAACACCACATGCAACACACGCGTGACATACACATCCTCCCAGCTTCCAGACCACGCCATCTCTTACCACTTACATCCATACCATTCAGATGAGGCCTTCCTGCCATCGCACAAAGCATATTCCAGTTTCACACTCTGGCGTCCACACATATTTTGTACACTGTACCTACAAATATAGCCCAACCTTTGTTTTAAGAACAATTCACTTCTCCTTTAGTATCATCCAAGGTCCAATTTGGCTTATCCCATTCGCATCCCCTAGGGCTCTGAGCTCTCAGGAATATTCATTTCATCAACAGCATACTCTCCACTTAACTACAGAGATATGAACTGGGCAACCAACATATGAGCCCAAAAACCCCAGCAGGAGGGAGGTTTTAGAAGTCCTCTTATCGTAGGATCGGGTATGTCTGCAGAGAGCCGAGGGGATTTGTAAGATCACCCTTCTATAGCCTCCTCGTCTTGGGACAGAGCCTATTAAGGATTACTAATTTGGCCTCTGTCAGATAGCAGTGTATAATGGACCTGGAGCCTGACAAAAAGAGGTGCTGGTTCTCTGCCCCGAGAGCCCCTTACCATCAGGGGACACTGGCAAAATCCTGTGCAGCTGACAAGCTTCCCAGTTCAAGCCACAAGGACCACTCAGAAACCTGAAGCTGCCTTGAGCTGGCAAGTAGCCCCGTTCCCACCTGATGACTGCTACCACCCCTTTCCACCAAGCATGGCATGCCGTTTGCCTGAATAGGGACTGAACTCAGACTGTTGCCACTGGGGCTCACTTAAGCCAGACCACAGTTTGTTTCTTTAGCCCAAGCTTACCCTTTTCCCCCATCAAACACTAGCAAAGACTTTAGACTGCCCAGGAACCGAGGTGCAGAGTGAGGAAATGTATGAGAAGATGCTTACTTCTTGCAAAGAGCGTCCAGTTCAGCCTCTGGGAGGTGTGCAAGGATTTGTGGTCCACTACACAATAGTAGATGGTTCCACTGTTTTCCAGAGAGGCACTGATTTTCAAGTAGCTGGTGATGTTAAACGTACCATCTTCATTCATGATGATGGGATCGGTATGGATGTCTGTGGAAATCCTTTGATACTGGGAAACTTTGTGTGTCTGATTCTCCCATGTTATGTCAATGGTTTCTGGGTAGAACTCAAAGGACTGACACACAAGGTATGTGTCTCCACCATTCCTCGTGGTTTGGTTCAGAAACAGTCTGCTGGTTGGCTCAGCTGCCAGGAAAGAGAAGTCACAGAGTTGGGCTCAGCACTAATTATACTTTTCTTCTCCCATATCATGCTAACTGCATTTTGCCACAGCTACACACCAGCATCTCTTCTACCACAGCCAGGCAGGACAGAAAATACCAGCACCCACTCTTTTCAAAGATGTACACTCAGAGGCAGAGACAATGCCTCAACCATGCTAGGAATAAGCTCAAAACCTACTGAGATGCCACAGCAGAGTGGAAATTTCTGGACAGTGGGTAAAATCTACCTGATCCCCAATTTGGTATCTGGGCCATGTTAGACTTCAAGAAAGGCCAGTAAACTGAATGGGACCTGGTTGTGGGTATAGGAGCAAAAGGATTTTGATACACTGTGACCTTGATTCTCACGCTAGTCTTCAGCTGGATGTAACACATCCAGGTTTAAAGGTCCATCACCAACTCCTACTGCAGGTTGGTGTGGTCATTCTGGATATAATAAGGGATGATAAAAGTACCTTCCAGGAAGTACTTTTAAATAAAAGCAGTACAATTCTGATGAAAGTGTACACAAATATATCAATAGAATTGAACACCAGAAATAGACACACACAAATGTATTCAACTCATCTTTGATCAAGGAGCAGGGAGATTCCAAATAAATCAAGGAATGATGCTGGGAAATTCAACATTCCTATGCAAACAATGCACGTGGAATTTAGACAGAGGCCTATTTTCTACAACAATTAATTCAAAATGGATCCTAGATTTGAATAAACACATAAGATAGTAACACATCCCCAAGGGACCATAGGAGAAAACACAGTGGCCTTGAATTTGGTGATGCGCTTACACACAGTTGAAGACCACAGATGTAACTTAGTGAGAGTGCAAAGCCCTGCATGCATGAGGCTCTCACTTTAATTGTAGCAGTGCCAAACCACATTGGCATTGAATCCAATGCCAAAACATGAACCATGAAAGAAAAAGTTGGTAAGATATAACTTAGTAAAATTAAGAACTTCTAAAAGGAATGTGGCCCTCTAGAGGGGATCTTGGTACAGAAAAAGCATATTAAGTGACAGCTAAAATACTCTTAATAAACTGAGGATCTTACTGAACACTATTCTTTCAACCCTGGTACATTAATTTAATCAATTGTGCTGTTAATGACAGAGTAAATGGACCATGGCGGTGGGAGTCGTATGAGAACACTCTGGACTTTGTTTTTTCTTTTTCTTTCTTTCTTTTTTTTTAGCTTTTCAATGTTTTGGTGCTGATGACTGAAACCAGGGCTTCCAGCTTGCTAGACAAGTGTTCTACTGCTGAGCAAAATCCCCAGATCCCCTCTGGATTATATTACTAATCTATTAACTTTTTTAAAAAGACAGTTATTTCAGAGTTTCTATGAGCTGCAGAATGAATGGACTCTAATGAACATACCTCTGCACCTCCAACATTAATATGTATGACACATTTGAAGTTCTATGTAAAAGGATGGAAGCTTTAAAATACTACTCTCCCGTTATGGGGCCAACTTTAGGTCCCCTTAAAATCCACATGAACTCCCAGAGTTCCTACTATTTCTGAATGGGGCTATTTGGACATAAGACTCTGTAAAAAGATAATAAAAAACAAAAGCAAAAATACATCTCCTGTGAAGAATTCTGAATAAATCATGGAGCTACTGTATCCCAAATGGAAAGGAGCATAACTCCTTAGATGGGGGCCACACAGAGTGACTTCCTATCAAATACCAGACCACAGAAACAGACAGGAAGCATAATTTCACAATGAAGCACCCAGACACATGCTACAGCGCCAAGGCGATCAAGGGCAACATCAAGAGTTATAAATTATGCGATTGGACAAGGGTTGCAAAGTCCCTCCACCTCTCTGATCACCATCCAAGAACCAAACCCCAGTCACATTAGAAGCGTAGCAAACAAATTGCAAGAGAGTGGCCTCCTACAAAAACTCGACCACTACTCCTCAAAGTGCTCAACGACATCAAAATCCAGGAAAGTCTACAAACTGTCCCAGCCAAAGAGAGACTAAGGAGATGTGCAATTTAAAAGTATGTGGTGAGCCGGATGTGGTGGCACATGCCTTTAATCCCAGCACTCGGGAGGCTGAGGTAGGTGGAGCGTGGTGAGTTCGAGGCCGGCTTGGGCTACAACGCGAGCGCAAGGCCGGCCTGAGCTACATAGTGCGACCTTGCCTCAAAAAAAAACCAGGGCCGGGAGTTTGGCTCAGTGCCTTAAGCGCCTGCCCTGGCAGGCGCAAGGTTGTGAGTTCAATCCCCGGTGCCGCAAAAAAAAAAAAAAAAAAAGTATGTGGTGTTCTAGATGGGGTCCTGGAAAAACAAAAAGGATATTAAGTGAAAACTAAGAAAATCTGAATAAACTATGGAGTTTTATTGACAGGAATTTATCAATATTGGTTTACTAATTAAATCTACTGCATCCTAGTAAGGCAAGATGGTAATGACAGGATAAATTCTGCACAGTGGTAGATATAACAAGAGAACCCACTGGACTGTCTTGTAAGCCTATTCATTTCTTTTTTAAAAGCAACTGTTATTTCAGGCTTTCTGTGAGTTGCACAATCAATGAATTTTTCCAAGTACTATACCCCTGCACACCTAATATTACTATGTGCAAAGTGATCAAAGTTCCACATACAATTAAGGGGGTTTGAAAATGCTGCTCTTTTGTTATGAACTGTGTCTCCCTGTCTTAGTTACTTTTCACACACTGCTGAGACAAAATAGCTGACACCCAAAATTAGGGACAGAAAGGTTTATATCTTACAGGTTTTTTGGGGGGCGGGGAGGATTTCAGTCCATACTCAGTTGGTTCCAAGGCAGCATTGCATGGCGTGTCCGCCATTCATAGCCCCTGCAACCTCAAGAGATGCTGGCAAGAGAGACAGGGCGGGAACATGGAAGAGAGCAAGAGGAAGACCCGCCTCCTTTATATCTCAGCTCCACCCCTGGCGGGGTGCAGCACTCACATCACCAATCCGAGTTCTAGACAACAAATCAAACACAAGCACCAGACTCAGCCCCATCAGAAGTATATGAGGTCTTGGGGGTACATAGTATCACCCAATAAACTCCCTAAAATTCATATGTCCTCTTCAGAATTCCTGGTATCACTGAATGTGAAGATTTGAGGACAAATTCTTAAAGAGATAATTACTTTAAAACAAGACAGTCAGGGTAGGTACTAATCGATTGTAAGTGGTATCATTTCAAGAAAAGAGATTTACGACAAACAGAAAAACAAACATGAGGGAGAATGAGAGAAGTCCAAGAAAAGGGGACTCAGGTAAAATCAACCCCACTGACACCTTGACCTGGGACTTCTAGAACCCAGAATTGTAAGAAAATAAACATCTCTGTTAAGCCGCCAATAAAATGCAACAATCCTCCACATATCAGAAGATTCTATAAAAGAGGAAACAAGCTCAAAGAGCTTTTGGGGAGCTCTGTTAAGGCTTGAGTAAGAGCCAACCTACAGTACTACAGGCACACAGCCGGATATTTTCCCATACCAGGGAATCACTATGAGTCACATGTGATTTTACTATATTTTTTCCATCTGTGTTTATTGATTATACTTTTTTTGCTTTATTTTGAAAGAGAATCTCACTAAGTCTCCCAGGGCAGGACACCCTCAAACTTGAGTTCCTCCAGCCTCAGCCTCCCAGGTCACTGGCATTTAAAGACACATACCACCATACCTTGGTTTACACCTATCATATTATGAGGCAGGTAGAAAATACCAGCCCATTTTATACACAGGGAAATTCAGGTTTAAAGAAATTAAAATGATGCGCCACAGTCACAGGTTAGAAGCAGCATCACTGGAATAGGGTTCAGGGTTCAGGTCAGTCCAGCCAGGGTCCACCACCTCTCTCCTTTCCCAGTGCCCTGTAGCTTCCTCAGTGACAGTGACTGTGCATGCAGGAGGGGAATTATATAACAACTGCTAATGCTATCATTTACTGGGCACTTAGAACTGAGCTAAGCATTTTCTCTGTATTTTCCTGCCATCTTACCTATAATCCACTTTGGTAGAGCCCTAAAGCTCAGAGTGACTAATGATTGACTCAAGGTGGTCCAACTATTTATAGAAGCCCAGGACGGGAGCTCATGTCTGGGACAGACCCACACTCTAACCCTCTGCCCCACTGGGCCCAACTGCATCCCCACCCCAGGACCCAGCACCATGAGACTGCAGGCCACTGCCCTCAGGTACTCACCCAGGACTTCCAGAGAGACGTTGCTTTGTGCCATGTCAGGGGGGTCCACCACCTGGCACCAGTATTCTGCTGTATCCCCCAGCTGCACCCTAGGCAGATGCAGTGAGGCATCACCTCTCTGCAGCCTCTTGAGAGACACTTCGGCCCCAGTTCGGCCAACGTTTTTAGTATCGCCAAATAACTGAAACACCATGATCTCTGCTTTAGACACAGGATCCTTCCGATACCACCTAATGCCCATGAATCTGAGGTCCAGCCTTGGAAAGCCAGAGACGTTGCAGGGGATGGTGACACAGTCATTCAGGTGTACCGTCACTGTACTTCCTGGCACCTCCACCTGCAGAGAACCTGTGACAATAACACACTGGGTTATGGGGATCCTTGCTATCTCAAACACCACCATGTAAATAAATTCTTTTTGGAGTGAGCCTGAGAGGACTCAGGACACAGGCTCTCAATTCATGGCCCTGATCCATCCACTAAGATCCCTCTTTGTCCTTTTTCAAGATTATTTTGGCTCTTGGGGCCCCTTACAAGTCCACATGAATTTCAGAATCAGCTTATTCCCTTCGACTGAGTGACCAGCTGAGAGTCTGCTTCAAATTTCAGCAAATCTGTTGATTGACTTGCCATCTTTACCATGTCACTAATGTCACTCACTCACATGTTTGTGGCATGTGCTACAGACTCAATGTTTCTGTCCTCCCAGAATGTGTCTATGGAGCCCTACTCCCCAGTGTGATGGTGTTTGGAGGCAGAGCTTCTGGGAAGTGATCAGGTCCCACTGGTAGAGCCCGCATAATGGGATTAGTGCCCTTCTAACAGCAGAGGGAGACAGATCTCTCACTCTGCCTGGGAAGACATAGCAGAGGCGTCCTGCAAACCAGGAATGGTCCCTCACCAGAGACTCCCTCAGCCCGCACCTTCCTCTCAGGCTTCCCGGTCTCCACCATGGTGAGAAACAAATCTGTGGAAGCCACCCGATCTGTGGCATTTGTTATGCCAGCCTGACAGAAGGAAGACAGCATGAATTTTCTATTCATCTATTTCAATCTTCTTAATTTCCTCTGGACAAGAGAACTGTCATCAGCCAGACTCACCCTGGGTGAGCATCACTGAGAAAACTTCACACAAACCTAAATGGACGGGGCAGCCACTCACTGTGGTCCTCAGGAGACCGAGGGACACAGTGACAGAGCTCATGAAGATACTGCCTGCACGTTTTATGGGATACTTTGAAAAATAATAATAATATAGAAATAGTACACTCTAAAGTGATTTAATAGGCATCATATAGAAAACAACTAAATCAGTGTCATTCGTTCTCATCATTACATCTGTACAGAATTCTGCGAGCTGTGCTTTTACACAACTAGCAGCACAGCAGTTCTGTGTCCACAGGAGCACAGATACCTGAGCTGTGCGCTGCTTACAGTGTACAACAGCCTCGGCACCAGGGGAAGGGAATCTTTTGCTGGTGCTCAGGCCGCCCGTGAACTCACTATGTGGGCCCCAAACTTCCATCAATTCTCCTGCCTTTGCCTCCTCAGTGCTGGAATAACAAGGAGCACCAGTGCACCCAGCAATCCCCTTGATAATCTGAGGAAACCACAATCATATACACGGTTCATCGTGGACTAAAATGTCACTGAGTGGCATAACTATACATGTGCTGTTTCTTTTGTTACATTGGTTCGTAAACAAATTCGTTCTTTTTGATGCTACTATAAAAGCACTTTTGCTCAATATTATTTTCAGATTATTTATGGTGAATGTATGGAAATACCATTCATTCTTTTTATTCTCATTTCCTTTCCCCATCAGCAAACCATTCTAAGTCCTTTCATGTCTACAACTTTTGTCCTCTGTAAAGCTGTCTTGTTTTGTTTCTGTTTATGGAAATGGCATATATGTATGCATACAGTACACATGTGGCTTTAGAGATATGATATACGGGTCGTATTATTTTCCTTCTTTCAAGCTCACTCCACATGGCTGTGTGTACAGCTGGTCCACTGCCAGCAGCTGCTGCCCAGTTCTCCAAGGTGAGCATCCACTTCTGGCTCCCCAGCACACAACACACTGGCACCCACATGGCTTCCTGGAGTCTCACCCCTGAGCCCCCACCACACACACACACACACACACACACACACACACACACAAAAGCCACTAACTCCATCACAAGCCTATCTGGGCCAGTTTAATAAGCGTTAAGGAATTTCTCATTGTTGTTTAATTTCTAGCCTTCTAGTTAGTAAAGAGCGAGGTCAAGCATCTCTTTGCAAGAACTTCATCCTCTGAGTTTTCTGTTGGAAAATGTGGCATCCCAGCCTGTTTCAGCCACTGAGGTCCCTGTGCTCAGGTCTGCCCCCTGCTGGCCAAATCTAAGGAGGCCGTTTATGTTGGTGGGGAAGAAAAGCTGTTTAAAGCTTGCTCACAGGAGATGGAGGGGACTGCTCTGCCTCAAATCACCATCTCATTGTGTCCTAGTGTAAGGAATTTTTACAGTAAAGGGTAGAGGGGAGAGGGGTACAATAAGAAAAGAGGTGATTCCAGGTTTGCTTCATCTCTTCTGGCCACGACGATTCTGGGCGAGAATCGGTATTATTATCATCATCATTATTATTATTTGTCTTTTTAAGACAGGCTTTTGCTATGCAGTTCAGGCTGGCTTTGAACTCACATTTTATCCCAGGCTGCCTTCCAACTCATAGCAATTCTCCTGTCTCAGCCTTCAGAGTGCTGGGATCACAGGTGTACAACACCTGCAAACTATTTAGTTTATCCAAGCTAGACATGGGTGGGATTGGGTTGGGGTGGGAAATGGTGATAGAGGTTGGGGGCAGGTGAGAGGTGAGGGTTAGGAGTTTGAAGTTGGTGAGTCAAGGCAGGAATGTGGAAAAGGCAGACACACAGAGTGGGGATTAGTGTGGGACACGGGAGTGGGGGCAGGAGCAGAGGTTGGGAGATGCCTGATGGCTCAGGCTGTGAGATGGGGTACAAGGGAATGGGGGTGCAGCGGGAGTGTAGAATACTGGGAGGGTGGTGGGGGCAGGGCTGGGAGTGAGGAGTTGGGGGGCAGGAGATGGGAATGGGTGGGTTTGGTGAAGGTTGGACGTGGAGAATGTGTGGACTTTGGGCGCTGGGGGTGGGTCCGCAGCATTGGTTAGGTGGGAACCTGCAATGGGGTTTGTGGGGGGATGTGAATGGAGTGGAGCTGGTGAAGGGGCGGCTGGGGGATGGGTGTGTTCCTTAAGGGTGGATTGGAATGTGGGCCTTGAAGGGTGGGGTGGAGTCCTGAAGAAGGGGGTTTTGCAAAGGTTGGGTGTGTGGAAGAGGCACAGTTGGGAGGGCGCCCCACATAAAAATGCTGCTAAGTGCTCAGGACAAAAACATTCTTTACCCAATCACTGGTCCTTCCTGGCTGTTTTTTCTATATTCTCCAACTTTTATGTGTACCAGAAACTCTCACTGTGATTTCTCTCTCAGAAACCACAGCCTACTCGGGCTACAATAAACGCTTCTCTTTTCTATGTTCCTCTGTGTCGGCAAAGTCCATTTTACTGCCTTTGATACATACGTGCATCCCGCTGGAGGGTGGTGTATCTCAAAACAAATAAACAAAAACCAAGGAAAAAAACCTCAAAACTTCTAAACCTCGAAGGTTGCGCTTTGGCATCTCAAGTTGCGTTTTGCGCGGTTTCCTTTTGGGCGCTGCTAAATTCCGCAACGTGAGCGCGCTTAGGACCCAGCGTGCACACACATCTGTAATCCCAGCACTGGGGAGGCTGAGCAGGAGGATCACTGGGAGTTCAAAACCATCCTGGGATACACAGTGAGTTCGAGGTTAGCCTGGGTTACACACTGAGACCCCCGCCTTAAAAAAAAAAGAAAGAGACAGAGTGAGAGAGAAAGAAAAAAAAAGAAACCAGAAAAGTAAAGGAGCTCATGTCCTGTCACCCTGACCTAAAGCCCTCCATCTCTCTCTGCAGGACCTCAGTAAAGAGAGATTGAGTCAAATATTGGGATACTCAATCTAAAGCGGCGCAAAAATCAGAGAAGGGAGGCAGCAGGGTAGAAAAAGTTTAACGCGGGCACGGAGGAAGCCATCACAGAAAGGGCTCTGGGCCAACTCCCTGCCAGCACATGGCGGGAGACTGGCTTAAGTAAACTGGGATGGAGGAAATTAACCTAACTTCCTTAGGAGGTAGTGGCCTAAGGGGATTGGGCTAAGCTCGGGCAGAGGCGGGAGTTAGGAAGTCGAGGTAACTTCCTTTATGAGGTAGTGACAGGTGATTGGGCTATTTTTCGCGCGCGCGCGCTTTACCAAGGGTTTATGGGAAGAAGGAGTTGCGGAGCTTGCTGGGAAGGAGCTAGGCACCATAATGACTCATCATTTCACCATCGCCATTATGGCTGGGTCAATCTCGGGCAGGGGAACCCTCTCAAAGAGAACTTTTCTTATTCACCATCTTCCTTTTCTTCTGTGTCCAGGACCAAATGCAGGAGCTCTGGGAAGGAGCCCGCCCTGGGACCACAGCCTTCAGTCCCGTCCCGTCCAGTCCCCTCCAGTCCCGAGCTCTTACCTGCAGTCGCCAGCGCCCCGCGCAGGAGCAAGAGCAACACCATAGTTTTCCTGCATGCAGTGAACGCCTGGGTGCCACACCCACCCATGCCGTTTCCTTATAACCCGCGAGTTGCATAGAGAGCCTCACGGTTACAGAGGGATGGCATGAGCGTCGGCTGGCTGAGCGGCTCTCTATGCCAGCTTTATAATCTTCACACATCCCCATGATGTCACAAAGTCTTGGTCTAACGGAGAATTTCTTGGTCTAACAGCACCATTACTGTCCACCGGTTTCCTGCCCCAGTGACCCCAGTCAAACAAGTCAGAGCCTGGGGGGGGAGGGGGCGGGGCGGGGCGTGCTGTGTCACGCAGGACAGCGTGAGTGGAGAGGCCTCCGCCTGCCCCTCTGCCCACCACCCGCTTCCTCCCCACTCTGCCCCCAGTGGGCTCTCCAGCCGACTCGGCCTCCGTTAAGGCAGCTAGCAGCCCTAGCGTCCTGATTAGTGATGGATGTTACAGGCGACTGAGTCAGACAGAAATATTATAGGCAGACAGGGCTAGGTCCTCAAAGGAGCCAGTGCAGAAGCCCAGAGACTTTGCAACTGTGAGGGAGACAGGCACCTCCCACTGTGGCCCAGATATCAAGACAAAAAACAAAACAAGTGCACCCATATCCTAAGGATTGATATTCTAAATAGTTCTATATCACCCTGAGGAAGTCAGGAGTCAGCATCCCACCACCCTACAGGAAGAGTCATTGTCCTTAAACATCCCCACTTACTAGGTGACCGGCTTCCCCATTTGTCCTTGATTTAATCAATTTTACCTAAACAATTAATCTTATTGGTTAACCATGGTTATGTCCCACCTTATGCCCGTCTGCCTTGCCAGTTCCCAGTTTTCCCCATCATGATTTTATTCTATAGGAGTCCCTAAATATGACAGTCTTTGGCAACCTACTGGGGCCCCCTTCTGTCCCTCCAACAGAAGCTTTCTTTCTCTCAATAAATATATTCTGCTTTTACCCTCCGTTGTTCCTAAAATTCATTCTTCAGTTTTAGAGAACATGAACTCACGCCGGACGTATAGTAGGTTGGGAGTTTCATTCCCCTATATCATTTGGAGGTCCGAGATCATTTTTCCTATATCAATGATGAACCAGGCTGTTACCTTGATTTATTTGGTATTCCTCATTGTTATGCTAAGATGTGGAAAAGGTGTTTATCCCTCATGCACTAATTATGGACAGGACTGAAAGGCTTGCTGGAGATGTGATGAAGGGGATGGGGGGCCATCACATTGTAGCGCTCTGTGTCCTCAAGGGGGTCTATAAGTTCTTCCCTGACCTGCTGGATTACATTAAAGCAGTGAATAGAAATTGTGATAAATCCATCCCTATGACTGCAGATTTTATCAGACACAAGAGCTACTGTAATGATCCGTCAAGAGGGGACACAAAAGTAATTGGTGGAGACTATCTGTCAACTTTAAGAATGTCTTGATTGTTGAAGATGTAACTGACACTGGTAGAACAATGCAAACATTGCTTTCCTTGGTCAAGCAGTATAATCCAAAACTGGTCAAGGTCACAAGCTTACTGGTGAAGAGGACCCCTCTGGATTGAGGCCAGATTTTGTTGCATTTGGAATTCCAGACAAATTTGTTGTAGAGTATGCCCTTGACTATAAAAAATACTTCTGGGATTTGAAGCATGTTTGTGTCATTAGTGAAACTGGAAAAGTCAAATACAAAGCGTGAGAGTTGAAGTTGACTCAAGAAACACTGGGAATCCCATCTATATTGCCAGCAGAATAGTCAGATGTTCTAGTTTTTGTTTTTTTTTTTTTAATATACCAGGGATAGCCGGGCGTGGTGGCGCACGCCTTTAATCCCAGCACTCGGGAGGCTGAGGTAGGAGGAGTGTTGTGAATTCGAGGCCGGCTTGGGCTACAACGCGAGCGCAAGGCCGGCCTGAGCTACACAGTGCGACCCTGCCTCAAAAAACCAGGGCCGGGAGTTTGGCTCAGCAGCTTACGCGCCTGTCAGGCAGGCGCGAGGTTATGAGCTCGATCCCCGGTGCCACAAAAAAAAAAAAAAAAAAAAAAAAAAAAAAAAAAAAAAATACCAGGGATGGAACTCACAACTTCATGCCTGCCAGGAAGGCGCTTACACCACTGAGCTAAATCCCTGGCTGGATGCTCTAGTTTTGTGGGCATCTGCTTAGCAAAGCTTTCTGCATGACCTTCTAAGACTTTTTTCTATTTTGTATCTTAAAAATTTCTGACATTTTTTTGTTTTTTGTATTAGGGATCGAACTCACAACCTTGTGCTTGCTAGGCAGGCACTTTGCCACTGAGCTACATTCCAGGCCCAGTCATAAACTTTTTATTTGCACTGTGAGCGCATAAACTATTAGTTCCCTGTCAGTGGGTTGCTTAACTTGTGAATGGGGAAAAACGCATAAACTACATCACTATTGAATAAGAATATTGAAAGTGAATCTTTAAGAAACATTTTAAAAATATAAGTTTTGTAATTGGTATTTAAATTTTGCATATACAGGAAAGAACAGAAGTGATTGAATCTTGTTCATTATATCGCCATGTATTTAGAAAAGTTAGATTCGGTCAAGTTTTTTCATTGATATTGGTGACAGCATCTATGAGATTTTTGGTTCAACTGAAAACAATCTGTCTTGGAAATGTTGACTCTTTTATTCCCACTAGTTCAAGATCATTTCTTTCTTTCTTTCTTTTTTTTTTTTTTTTTTTTTTTTTTGTGGCACCAGAGATCAAACTCACAACCTTGCACCTGCCAGACAGGTGCTTAAGCCATTGAGCCAAACTCCTGGCCCTGGTTTTTTCAGGCAGGGTCACACTGTGTAGCTCAGGCCGGCCTTGTGCTCCCATTGTAGCCCAAGCCCTTCTCAAAGTCACAACGCTCTGCCTACCTCAGCCTCCCAAGTGCTGGGATTAAAGGTGTATGCCACCACGCCCGGCCTCAAGATTATTTTCTGTTAATCTTTGTCAGTGGTTTATTTTAAATACAAATAAATAAAATTTTAAAAGTTAAAAAAAAAAAGGTGGATTAGGGGTACCAGGTATGTAGTTCAGTGGCATAAGCACCTGCCTGGCAAGCACAAGGTCCTGAGTTCAATTCCCAGTACCAAAGTTTTTTTTTAAAAAGGTGGATAAGGAGCCAGGCGTGGTGGTGCATGCCTTTAATCCCAACACTCGGGAGGCTGAGGTAGGAGGAGTGTTGTGAGTTCGAGGCCGGCTTGAGCTACAACACAAGCTCAAGACCGGCCTGAGCTACATAGTGTGCGTGACCCTGCCTCAAAAAACCAGGGCCGGGAGTTTAGCTCAGTGGCTATAGCGCCTGCCCTGGGAGGTGTGAGGTTGTAAGTTTGATCCCTGGCGCCCCCCCCAAAAAAAAAAAAAATGGTGGATAAGGATGCACCATAACCTCTCTTTCTGTTCGATGGCACTCAGCAGCAGCCTTGATCAAGTTTTTAATCCCATCTCTAAAGACACGCATGAAAGGGGATTTCCTGGACTGCTTCAGGAAGTGGGAGGAGGATGGCACGGGGGATTCACGACAAGGGGGAATATTGTCAGGGCATAACAGCAATATCTTTTACTAAATGAATTCTTAAATATATATATGTAAGACAAATATATACATATTCATTAACTATCCTCCCATATATTTTGTGATACAGCTGACCCCAGAATGAACAAAACTCACGGAACACTTGATGATTTTGGAGTGGAGCATTTATTGCCAGGCCTGCTGACACAGTCTCATTTAGAGCCAATCCAAGACTGCATACCCCTCAGCGGCCTGTAGAGGCTTATAAAACATTAGAACAAAGGGAGGAGGGGTCTTGCAAGCATGGGTACAGAAGCAGATTGTATTGGTTAGTTTAAATGACCTGTTACATTCATTGGAGAAGGCGGCCATAGAGGGGTTTGAGGTTGGGTGGTGGTCACCTCCTAACATGGACAACAGATGCTCCGGAAAGGCACGTTTTGCACATTCCTCAGTCATGAGACGGGGTAGTTAATATCTCTTAACCCAGTTTTCAGGCGGCTTTGTCCTTGGGCAGCTTTATATTGTAACAGGTCTATTCTCTGAATGTGGGGGTTGAGCGAGCAGTTACAGGAAACAGAAACTCAGGCTGGCTAAGGGAGAGACAATACTCTGGGAAAGGGGCTCAGGCCTAAAAAGGCGCATACAGAACAGGAAAGCGACGCTATATTAGTTACAGGTTATAACATTTTGATCACACAGCATATTGCTGTGTGATGTATCATGTGTAACATGAATGTGATAGATATTCATAATTAAGATTGGAGTAAAAGAGCCGGGCGTGGTGGCACACGCCTTTAATCCCAGCACTCCTGAGGCTGAGGTAGGAGGAGCGTTGTGACTTCGAGACCGGCTTGGACTACAACGCCAGCACAAGGCCAACCTGAGCTACACAGTGAAACCCTGCCTCAAAAAAACCAGGGCCGGGAGTTTGGCTCAGTGACTTAAGAGCCTGTCTTGACAGGCGCCAGGTTGTGAGTTCAATCCCTGGTTCCACAAAAAAAAAAAAAAAAAAATTGGAATACAAGAACCTATGAATTCCTGAATCATGGCTAGCAAGAAAAATAAAGAGTAATCATCAAGATAAGGCTTATGAAACAGAAATGGGGTGTGGTTTTATTGTTATTTGATAAATTCTGATATCATGGACAAACACAAATGTGTCTGGTCTGTTCTCATGGCACAGGTTACTCATAACAACTGGTTTAGACAGAGGAATTGAGGGCCATTCTAGAAAACAGATCACCTCTACAGTAAGTCCCTGACTTGCTGTCACTGAGGTGAAAGTTTTCACACATACAAATGGACTTCACATAGTCGACATTCATAGATGCAAACAAATCCCAGAAGTAGCGCAGGTGTCTGCCACACACAGTTTCAGTTGTGCTGCTGTGTGCTCACTGTGCAGTGCTGTGGTGCACGATCAGAACCTCCCATGTCTGGCAGCAAGAGAAAAATCAGTGGTGATGTGGAGGGAAATGCTAGGAATCGCGATGCAATGTCCACTGTGTATCTGTGCCAAAGGTGTGTAAGATTCACCTTTTCAGTCTTTTGAACGAAGCCAACTTACAAACTTTCTCCTGCAAGGGACTCACCATGTACCCAGGGTGGCCTCGAACTTGCAGAGATTTCCTTGCCTCAGACACCACACTCAGTTTTATGTTTTAAAGCTGTCTGTGGGGAAAGGTTTTTAGCATTAGTACATTTCATTTTTAGATCATAACATAAGGAAAAAGCTCGGTGTGCTGGCACATACCTCTAACCCCAGCACTCAGGAGGCTGAGGCAAGGGGATTATTGCAAGTTGGAGACCAGCCTGGGCTACAAAATGAGCACCAGTACAGCCTGAACTGCACAGCGAGACCCTGTCTCAAAAAGACAAAAAAAAAAAAAAAAAAAAAAAAAAAAAAAAAAAAAAAAAAAAAAAAAAAAAAAAAAAAAAAAAAAAAAAAAAAAAATCATAAAATAACATAAGGAAAAAATCTAATGTATGTTTTCAAGAATATGCAATAAAATCACTGAGAGATTAATGAATTATGAACTGTAAACTTACTAGGAACTAGAGTGAATTGGTTGGCTCAAGAACTTCTAACATGGCTTCCTGTAACACAGAGGCAGGAAAGTCAAACACTGTAATCCCCAGTTCCTTGGGCAGTCCATTCTTGGACACAGTCCCTAACACTTCCTTTAGGTCTGCTTCTTCAGAAGAAAACCCTCCCAAGATTCTGCAAGCTATGTATACTGCTTACTCAAAACTTTTTCGATGAAACAAAAAGAAGGCTTTTATTTTCAATTTAATTTTATTTTAAAACAAATAAAACAAAACAAAACAATGAGAATGATATTGGATTTCAAAAACAAGACAATAGGAAATCAATGATACCTACTATACTGCATATTATGATGATCTAAATAGTTGCTCAGACTACCAGATACAGACATGCAAAATTAATCAAACAATATAAACCCTAAGTTGTTTCTTTACTTCAGTTGCTATCACTTCAGAAGTTACAGGTGTGTGACTTGTAATTTCTTTTGTGACTGTGTCTCCTGGCCTTGTTCTGGATGGGCCCCAGGTCTGAGACTGCACCTGGCTCCTTAGTCCTGACATCTGCCTGTCTTCCTCAGGAATCAGCCAGCTGCAAAGTCCTGGGTGCCTCCTGCACTGCGTGCCAGTCCTGAGGTGCAGGGGATTGGGCCAGGCAGCTGGGCCGCCCTGATGTGGGGGCAGGCAGAGAGGCACAGGACAGCTGCTGGCCTATGCTCCCAGGGGCACAGTCTCCTCCTCCCCATCCCCCACGGAGCAGGACTTCTTCACCTCTGGGCCTGGGCAGCTGACTCACAGGAAGAGGGGGAAGGCTCTTCTTAAAATAGGCCCTTTCCTTAAAACCAAGTGTCAAAGTCTACATGGTATTTCACAGCTAAAAGTGACGTGCAGCAAGTAAAAGTGTCTTAAATGTGGAGGTGGTGGTGGGACTGTAGCTCAGTGTTACAGCCCATGCTAAGCATGCATTGGGCCCCTGATTTGGTCCACTGCACCCCAACACAAAGGGGAATTGACTTATCTGGGGAGCTAGGGCTTTCAAAATGAGAACTCCACTTTAGAGGAACTTTAATCCCTAACTCAAACCTCCAGTGCTATAAATGACCACCCAGGGACTTTGGCTTCTCAGACTGTCCCAGGCAGTTTCAGTCAGCTGCAGATCAGGTCAGACTTGGGTCCGATCTCTGTGCTTTTCACTCTCTGTGCCTGTAAGACCTGCACCAGCACCCCAGCATGGGCTCCTTAGTTTAGGACTTTGAAGCCTTTTCCCTCTGCCTCCAGCTCCCTCCTCCCTGCCCCGGCCTCAGCCTCGGATGACGCTGGGGGTTGGCAAGCCCAGCGACATTTCCGGTATTCTGGTCAGGCGCCCAGCTGCTGCCCCAGGACTCTTTCCTCAGCAGGCTCAGCCCCACCCCTGCCTTCCTTTCTCCTGGAGCGCGCGCAGGGGCGCGCAGGGGCTCCGAAAGCTGCCCGTGGCGCCTGTGCTCCCGGATCTAGGGACCCAGGCCAGCCCCGCACAGCCCTGGTGAGAAGGACAGGGGCCTGGGGGGCGGACACAGCTCCACAGCGCTCCCCACCCCAGCCGTGGCCTCTGGGCCTGTCAGACGTCCCCTCTGCCTCCCCTCCCTCCTGCTCACTCTGGCCTCGGCCATGTCCGGGAAGAGAGCGCTGAGCCTGCCGCCACTCTGTGTCACTTGCCACACTGTGCTGCCGCGGTTTTATTTTTCCCTCCCTGGCTTCTCGTCCCTGCCACCTCAGGTGACTTGGAGGCGCCCCAGCTGACTCCCCCGACTCCAGCGAGCTGTTGGCGCAGCCCCAAGCCCTCGGGGCGCCTTCTGATCCCCTTCACCCTCAGAGCGCCCTGGGCCCAGGCCTTTTTCTGGTTGCCCGGGCTTTTCGACTTGCACTTGTCAAGTGTGACCCTAACTCCTATTCGCACTGCACACTCAGGCTGCCTGCCTGCCCCAGGAGGGAGCCCTTTCTCCTCTGCCCTGCTCCTTGTCCTGCTGCCTGCCTGGGGGCCGGCCAGCCATGGCCTGAAAGCTCTACAAACCCTGAGCTGAAATGAACCTGTCCTGCTTTAACTCGTGGGTGTCAGATATTTTACTCCACCAACAAGAAGCTGGGGATTGGCAAGGGTTGAGTTGATGGGAGAGGGGCGGTGGGGAGGGCGCCCCCTCCCAGGATCCACAGGCTGCTGGGGGGCAGAAATATTCTCTACGCAATCACAGGTGCTTCCCTGCTCTTTTTTCTTCTCCTCAAGCTTTTATGAATACCCGCAAACTCACCCTGAACTCAGGCCAGAATAAAGGCTTCCTTTCTATGGTCCTATGTGTAACAAAGTCTTTTTTACTGCCAGTGCCACATGCTGGAGGGTGGTTTACCTCAAAATAAACAAACAAAGAATAAAGCACCATGCATGTGACATTCTCGAATATTATTTTCATCAACAAGTGAGTGCGTCTATAGTTAGGTAGTGTGATCACACGGTAGAATCTCTTATGTGAGTCTATCTACTTTGTTAAAGTAGACCTTGAAAGTAAATTTTATCACGTTGGGCTAGTGCTGTAGCTCAGTGGCAGGTTGGTGGCCTGGCATGCACAAGGCCATGGGATGAACCCCAACACCACCAAAAAAATGTGTAATAAAATTTAAGATTTTAAGATTCCTTTGTGTAATTTTGCTTTGTAGTCAGCTGGCTTGCTTGAAGAATTTGTAATAGTACA
>RJWM01034896.1:0-19353 GCA_004363535.1 Dasyprocta punctata | reverse complement strand
CCTTTTATTCATAAGTTATGTTTCCTTGGGTTGTCTTGCAGCCATTGCACTGCCACTTCCAGATTTCTAATTATCTTGAGAAAGTCTCTCCTTTCTTTTTCCCAAGTTTTCATTCTTTCTTCCAGATATGAAAGTCTATCCTTAGTTTCCTTCAAGTGGTTCTGCCAACTTTTATTGGAGTCTTTGATGTCCTGGTAGTCTCTCTGAATCTGATTAATGCGTTCTAAGTCTTTATTTGCTTCATTCTCAATTTCCTTTGATTTTTCATCCTCCACCTTTCCTGCTATGTTTCCTTTAGAGGCGCTTAGCGATTCGCCGATTATGTGTTTCATTTCAATTCTCAGTTGGGCTAACAGTGCCGCTTTAATTTCTTTCATAGCTTCGTGGAGTTGTCTCCCCACTTCAGTTGTCAACTCCTCTGAGAGTTTAATTTTTGGACTCCTGACTGTTTCAGCGTTAGCGTCCCTGGAATTGGTTCTGCTTGTATCGGAGTCCGGAGAGTGCCCTCTGCCTTTCCGTCTTGGCATTTTCCTGGGCTCGCCAGTGAGGCCGCGTTGGTCCACTGCCTCTCCCAAGCCTGTTTCTGCTCCGCATAGGTCTGTCGCCTGCTCGCAACCACCTCACTCCACAGTCGACCACCGCCTCCGCCATCCCGCCACACAGTAGCAATTCCACCAGCAATTCCACCGCATATCGCCAGCACCCGGATCGTATCTTCTCAGCTGATTGGATTCGGCTCCGGACAGAGGTGCTGCTGGTCTCCACCTTTGTTTATTTCATTCTTTTACTCTTTCCATGGGCTACAGTTCTCATTTTAGATTCTTCTTGGGTCCAGAGGACCCATCTCCCTCTTTTTTTCTTCTCTCTGTTATTATATTAGTTTATATTCCAGCATTCGGATGGTATATTCAGGGAGCCTCCCTGTCATGGTGTTATCTGGGCGGCCATCTTGGAGGAAGTCCTGGTATTTATGTTTCTATGTTCAAATTATTCCTCTTAGTATAAATTCATCCAAGTTGCTACACCCAGGATTTCATTTTTCTTCATAGTTGAACCATATTCCATTGTGTATATACTGCACTTTCTTTGTCTACTTATCCAGCAGGCACTTAATTTGATTCTATATTTGGCTATTGTGAATAGTGCTGCAATAAGCATGGGAGTGCTGATGTCTCTCTTTGATGTACTGATTTCCTTTCTTTTGAATATATTCTCAATAATGGAACTGCTAGATCATATGGCAGTTTCATTTCTAGGTTTCCTTTTTTGTTTTTTGAGATAGCATCTTTCTATGTACTCCAGATTGACCTTGAACTCACTAGGACTCAAACTCATGGTTATCCTCCTGCCTCAGCCTCCTGGGGCACCTCCGGGAGCACCTCCTGTGGCACTGTGTGCCACAATGTCTGGCTTACATTTCTGGCTTTTTGAGGATCATCCATACTATTGTCCATAATAACTGCACTAATTTACATCCCCACTTTCTTTTCTCTGTAAAGATGAGTGATTGTTAACTACCCCGGGTTCAAGAGGCAGGGTATGTAGGCATACCCAGTTGCCATTCCTAATTAGAACCTCTGTCTGAGTTCTAAGAAATTTGAACCATGAGACCCTTCATCCCCATTAAATTTGGACTCCAGGAATAGATCAGTGGATATACAGGGCTTGTGTAATGAGTGGGACTCTTAGCGGCAGTCAACAGAAAATCTGACTTACATGGCTTGAGAAAAGCAAGAACCTGTTTTTGTATGTACAGGAAAGTCTAAGTGTAAATCTCACTTGAGTTGTGATTGGATTCAGAACTAAGCAATGTATTTTAATCATTTGGCATTTTTGGTTTAATGACATATAATTTGTGTATTGTAAAGCCTATCCACTTAGTATATAGTGATTTTAAACAAACAAGAACAGTCATAAAAGCATCACCATAATCTGGGTATAGAACATTTTCATCCTCTTCTAAAATTCCTTCTTATTCCCTTGTTGTCAACATTTTCTGTTACTCTCAGATACTAACAACCACTGCAAGTACTTAGAGTTTTACATTTTTTTGGAGCATTTTTTCATGTAATCATACACTATACAGCCTTCTGAAACCCAGCTTCCTGTGCTCAGCATAATGCTTTGAAGATTCATCTGTGTCTTTGCAGGAGTTAGTAAATCATTCCTTTATATTGCTGAGTACTAGTGCATTGTATAGCTGAAAGGAAATTTGTTTATTCATTAACCAATTTAAAGTGATTTAATTTGTTCCCATATTTTAGCCACTATGAATAAAACTACTATATGCATTTTTGAATATGATTTGTGTGTGTGTATGTGTGTGGGGTATTAAGTTTGGATTGCTTTGGCAAATACCTCGTGGTAGAATTGCTAGGTCCTATAGTAAGTGTATGTTAAAACTTGCAAGAAACTGTCAAAATGCTTTCCAAATGGCTGGACGTTTTGCATCTCATCAGTAGTGCATGAAAGTTCCAGTTGCTCCCTGTATTTTTACCAACACCTGATATCATCAATTCTTTCACTTTAGCTATTCTAGTAGGTATGCAGGGGGTATCTCCAGATGGTCTAAATTTGCATTTCCCTAACAAGTAAGGATGTTGTTCGTTTTTTCATTTGTCACCTGTGTAACTTTCCTGATAAAGAGTCTCTGCAAGTATTTTACCCAGGTAAGAAATTGTAAATTAGTGTTGGGGATATAGCTCCTTGGCAGAGCACTTCCCGAGCATGTGGGAGGCCCTGGGATCAGTCCTTAGCACTACAGAAGTAAAAAGTCTATTTATGCATTTTGAGGATAAGCCCTATTTTTGGAAATAATTCTTACAGGTCAAGTTTGAGCAAATAGAAACAGCAACAATAACTATCATAATTCCTATTTTTAAGAATATAAATCACATAAAAGAATAAAATTCCAGAGACAATAAAATGACACCACTATTGTTGTTTTCTTATTATTTAGTTTATATATTGTGGATGCAAGTTCTTTACTAGATATACATTGTGGAAATACTTTATCCCACTCTATGTCTTGCATTTTTGTTATTTTAACTATTTTTTAGTATCTTTTTTTATTTTAAAGATAGTAAAATACAACAGAACATAACAGAACAAAGTCAATCAAAACAAAGCAGTAGAACTGGTATAGAACTTCAAAGAAAGATAATGTGACTACAATAGCTACTATAGTATATCTTGTTATCTTCAGAATAGCTGACCATTCCAACAGGTATAATAGAATTGTACCAAAAACAAAACAGAATAAAACCAATAAAAACAGAATATAAAATAAAGCAAAAATAATAATAATAATGATCAGAATGCAGCAAAACAGACAAGACAAGAGAATCCCTCATATTTGCTACATTGCCTACTGTCATCTTCCAAAGAGATGCTCATGTTGCTGACTGGAGGCCTGCAAAATGTATGAAATAATACTAGCATTTAGTTGCTTAATGTTCCTTAGTTGCTATCAATTTAGCCAGACCTCTGAACCAGCAGGTAGCTTGGGGTGGAGGTCGTCCTTGATTCCAAGCCCGCCAGCCGGTGCTGCATGGGCCCAGCGGGGTGGATCCCAGAAGGACCCATTCTCGTTCTCCTCCGGGGGTCCGTGTTACTTTAACTTTTGAAAAGCTGAAATTTAAAAATACTGATGAAGTCTAATTTTATTCATTATTTTTTATGAATCATGGTTTTGGTGTCCTATCTAAGAAATAGTTTCCTAACTCATGATCACAAACATTTCCTTTTACTTTTTTTTTGAGACAGGGTCTCACTATATAGTTCAGGCTGGTTTTGAACTCACTATGTAGCCTTGTCTGGCCTCAAATTTGTGGTAACCCGCTTCTCTCAGTCTCCCAAATCCTGAGATTACAGGTATGTGCCATCATGTCTGGTTGTCTTCTATGATTTCCTTCTATGATTTTTTCCTAGAAGTCTTATAGCTTTAGGTTTTTTGATTTAGGTCTATGATTCATATTGAGTTAATTTTTGTATAAATCAAATGTCCATGTTTATTGCTATTTTTTTGCAAATGGCTATCCAATGTTTTTCTACCTGAAATTGATAATGATACACTCATATGTTATCTTCTGAAAACCTATTGGTCTACATTTTGTATTTAGATCTACAAACAATTTGGGATTCATTTTGCCTGTAGTGTGATTCAGGGATCAAGTGTTTTTTTTCAATGTGTGTACCCAATTGGCCCATGATGATTTATTGAAAAGTCTTATTTCCTCACTCTCCTGTCATTTTGTAATGAACCAAGTGAATATAAATGGATAAATCTGCTCATGAGCTCAGTTTTCTTTCATTTTTAAAATTTTCATGCCAACATTCAATTAATTTTTATCATTATAGTATTTCTCAATACCTGATAGAATGCAGTTCTATTTTGTTGTTTTTCTTTAAGATTGCTTTGGCTAGTCTGGACCTTTTACATTTGTATATGAAGTTAAGAATCTACTTCTCAATTTCAAAAAAAAATTTCCTTGGAAAACTGACTGGACTTGTGTTAAATCTGTAGGTTAATTTGCAAATAACTTTACTACAGAATGGAATACTCCAATCTATGACCAGTGGTTTATTCATCCATTAAACACTTGGGTGTTTTAAAATATTATCAATAGTGTTTTAGAGTTTTCTATGTAGCAGGCTTACACACATTTTTCTAGATTTTTTTCCTAAGCATTTGGTTTTAAGATCATATTGCAAGAGGACGTTTTTATTGCACAAATGTTTGCTGATACATAAATTACCTTGATGATTCTACATTTATCTTGATGGACTGATCTTTGAGATTCTGCATTTGCTGGAGGTCAGGTGAACATGTCCTTGAGATATTCTCTGGGCCTCCAAGGTACATGAGGCTTGGGGTTGTCACACTGCACACCTCCATAGGCAGTGACGACATTGCCACCCAGAGAGTTACTTACCTATGGTGGAACATGATTAGTGCTGTATGCATCATGTAATTTTGGCTACCCTATCAGAAGTATATGAAAGATAGACATAGTGGTAGTTACTCACTGGATTTAAGAGTACCTTCCTTATCTCACTCATTTGTATTGATTTTTCAGATTAATGTGTTTCATTTTGGCAGATTTACACATGCACATAGCATCCTCTCATTCCTTTCCACTTGCCTCATAGCCTCCCTTCTACTTTCTTGCCTTCTTTCTTAGATTCTACATATCAGGGAGAAAATGTGATGTTTGTCTTTCTGACATGTTGGCTTAGCCCAACATGATGATCTCTAGGTCCATCCCAAAAAATACCTCTTCTTGATGACTAATCTATTCTCCACTGGAAGGAAGGAATTTTCCCTCTTCCAGCCCATTGTATTTAAGGAAAACAAAATGAAAGCCCCACCCTGTGTGAGAGCTCTCCTCTCAGCCTTCCCCATAGTACAACTTCTCATATTAATTTTTATATCTAACTACTGTACTCTTCTCTTACCTCTGTAGCCCAAACCTAACATAGTCAATACCTGACTCAACAGGGAAGAATGGGAAACCATTATTATGAAAGGGATGGGAAAATGAGAAAGGATCTGGATGGGGCTGTCATGTACACTTGCACCACACAGAGGCCCTGGTCATAAAGATGAGTCTGGAGGAAGAAAGTTGAAATCCAGCATTGTTTGCTCATCCTATTGCGTGCCCCAGCATAGGATGGCCTCCATCCACAGGAGGCTCTTTCTCCTAATTCATCTGCCCTGATGGGGTACCATTTTCCATTTTTCACAAAGTTGACCACTAGTGGCTGCATTTATCAGCTTCTGCTGGTGCAGATTTGCGGTGTTGCCAGGATGCTGACGAAATGTTTCTGGAGAGCTCCATGCTCTCTCCTCCCCTTTCTCCTAGCCTTTTATCGATTCTTCTCTTGCCTTTCTAAGCCTGAGCCAGGAACTCTCCTGTTATTAAAAGCAGTCCCAGTTGCCCATACCTTTCATTTCCTTTGAATTACATTAATTGCCTGACAGCTAAAAAGTGAGCTGGTATTTTCAGATTTCAACTGCTGGTCGGCAAGAAATATTTACCAGCTCCTGCAGATTTATAAAGATGCCACAGAGATGCCTGGAGACTAACAATCAGAAAATACAGCAGCAAAACAACACTATTTTTCAAGGTTAAATGCTCAGAATGCTAAAAAGAAATTGTCCATAAAGCAAAATAGGGATTCAGAGGCAGGCAGCCCTGGACAAAAGACAGGAGCTGGAGGTTTAAAATAAGATTTCACAGCTTCACGATAATTATGAATTTAATAAGGGGAGCTTTATTTTTAATTTAGTTTCAGTCTGGCAGTGCATATCTCCCTCCTGCCCTTCTTTGCTGCTTGGCGATGCTCTTTAGTGTGGCCCTGAGGCTGGGGTGCAGGAAGGGCCCCCAGCCATAGACTCCCAGACGAAGAGATATTTAGACAGATAATGTTCCTACCTCTCTGCAGGCAGATGGGACTAACTCCCACTGGCTTTGTTCCTTCCTGGCAGTCTGAAATGTCTCTCATTATGTAGGAAGACAGTAGGTTCTGAAAACTCCAAGACAGGAAGATATTTTTTTTCCGTGATAGGACCATAGGCGTTATCTCCTGTTTGCCATGAATAGAATAACAAGACCCAGCCAAGGCCACCAGGAATTGTCCTAGATTCCCAGGCCAACATCTTCTCCAGGGCTTATCTCCAAATAGGGTGATTTAGATGTGGTTGGTGAAGGGCCACAGATTCCCCAAGACTGACACTGTCTTGAAGAGCTCGGCGCTGCTCCATGGACTCCCTTTGAGTACAAGCTGTGGTCCTGGGCCATGTGCATTCAGGTGTTTGTTGTCGTTTGTTCCACAAATACTTATTGCACGTCCATTTTTTTGCAATGTCCTTTTATATAGAGGTTAAATCCACATAGCAAAATCAATCATTTTATTTATTTTATAAACTTTAAAACTTTTGTTAGTGTGTGTTTACAGTACATGATGATTACCTTCTTTGTGGGGAATCAGTACATAACATATACATAAAGCATCTCAAATTCTTTATTTTCCTCTTCCTCGCCACCCCCCTTTTTTCTTTTGTCAGCACAGATTTCTTTATTTTATCAGTTTTTATCAAGTTAATTATCATAAACACAGATTAACAGCATGATTCATTTTGGCAGATTTACACATGCACATAACATACTTTTATCACCCATAAATGGGCCAAAAACATGTAAAATACATGAGGCAATCACACTAAATTAAACTACACTTTTAGATACATTGGCTACATTAGATCATTAAAACTTTTCTTCTCCATTTTTTCTTTACTGTCTGTCTTTTAATTTACACTTTATTTGTATGTTGGATTTCTCATATAAGGGAAGTCACATATTTAAGCTTGTGTGTCTGATTTACTTCACTTAACATTAAGGTCTCAAGGTGTATCTAATTTTCCTACAAACGACTCAAGTTCATCCTTCTTCATGGCAGAATAATACTCCACTGTGTATGTTGTAGTCACGGGTTACATGGAGAACAACTACATACAGGACACAGGGTTTGTAATACTGTTTTATAATAATCACCCAAAGTTAAACACAAGACGGTGCAGGAAAATCTGTCCACAACACTAAGACCCAGGATAGCCGAGGGCCTGGATCCCACAGCAATGTCATGCAAGAGTCCCGCTAGAGACCCAAATGCATGACAATGCCTCCCACAGTACCAACTGGGAATCTAAGAGCCCCCAATAAGGGCTCACGCCAGTTATTTACGGTTCTGTGCTGGGAAGGCCACAGGTCAGCGGTGGAGCTAGAAAGTCTATGCCAGCAGGGTGAAGGAGCCATGCAGCGGGTTGAGGGTTCTACGTGGGAGCCGAGAAGTCACGCTCAAAAGAAGAAGCGGGGCTGCCCTGAAGAGCACCACAGCCATCCCCAACGGCGACGAGGTCCCGCGCTCCTCTGACGATGGAGAACAGTTGAGCACAGGTCAGGAAGCCCAGCGTGACCAGCTTCTCCAGCACACAGCCTCCCCTCCAGAGCCAGGAAGCAATGCACAATGTGAGGAGCAGAGCTCTCGCAACATGAACCACAGCCACTCTCACCGATGAGGTCCCGAGCTCCTCTGATGATAATGGCCGAATCCATATTGGTGAAGCCAGCATGACAAGCACCTCCAGGAGAACCAGCGGCTCCAACAGCAACTCTTGGAAGAACCCACAAGGCCCGACTCTTCTTCACGTCCCTATTTATGCTGGCAACTTTCTTCAGGTGGAGCATCTTTAACTCAACACCAGCTGAAGCTGGTGCTAAGTTGACCACCAGTTTGTAATCCATAACAGTGTATAAATACCACATTTTCTTTATCCATTCATCTGCTGATGGGTGTATAGGCTACCTCCATGATTTAACTATCATGAATGGTGCTGCTATAAACATTAGTTTGCACTTATCACTGTAATACAATGCCTTTAACTCTTTGAGGAAGATTCCTGGAGGAATATAGCTGGGTCAAATGAAATTTCTACTGTTAGTTTTTTGAGGAATCTCCATATTGCTTTCCACAGTGGTGTCCTAGTGAAACTCCACTAACAATGAAGAAAGGCAACCCCTCCAAGCCCAGCCAGCATTTGTTATTGATTTCTTGAAGGCAGTAATTCTTTCTGGAGTGTGATGGAATCTCTGTGTTGTTTTAATTTTCATTTCTTGAATTGCCAGCAAATTTGAACATTTTCTCATGTATTTATTGGCTCTTCGAACTACTTCATTTGAGAAGTATCTATTCATTTTAGATGCCCACTTTTTGATTGGGTTTTTAAATTAGAGGGGATTTTTTTGTGCTTTTTATAGATTCTAGATATTAGTCCTCTGTCTGAGGAAGAGGTGGCAACTTTTTTCCCTTTCTGTAGGTTGTCTCTTTACTCTTTTGATTGCTTCCTTTGCTATGCAGAGCATTTTTAATTTCATAGGGTTCATTTATTGATTCTAGGTATCATTTTTGTGTGGGACTGAGTGAGGCTCTGTTCAGAAAGTCTTTGCTTATGCCGATGTCTTGAACAGTTTACCCATTTTGTCTTCCAGCAGATTAAATGTTTCTCTTTTAATATTTAGATCTTTGATCCAACAAAATTAATCATTTTAAATTGAACATGTCAGTTGCACTTAGTCTATTTACAATTTGTGAAACAACCACCTCTAGCTATTTCCAAAATAACTTCACCTTCAAACAAAAACTTGTACTCATTCAGTAGCTATTCACTATCCCTCTCCTCAAACCAGCTTTGGGCATCTACTTATCTAATTTTGTCTTGATGAATAGTGCATACAGTAAATATAATTATACAATATAAGATCTTTTGAACACAGCTTCTTGCACTTTTCATGTTCCTGAGGTTTTTCTATACCATAGTACATAATATCGCTTCAGTTTTTATGACTGAATAACATTCCATTGTCTGACTATGCTACTCATGTTTACCTACTCATCCATTGCTGGACATCTGACTTGTTTATGCCATAGGCTATTGAGCTATAGAGAATAGTGCTACTGGGCTCATTTGTGTACACAAATTTGTTTGAGCCCTCGTTTCCATGCCAAGGAGTGGAATTGCTGGGCCACAGGGTGATTTTGTATTTAGCTTATTGAGGAGCCACCAAAGTGTTTCTCCCAGGGACTATGACATTTTGCATTTGCATCTCCAGTGCTTTTTTTTTATATGTTTGACTGAACAACTGAATAAGACAAGAAGGTAGAAAGTAAAACACAAAAATAGTAGATAAACAAACTATATGCAATGCAATATGTGATTTGTGCAAAAAAAGAAGAAAAGCAAAGTAAAGGGCACTGGGAATGCTGTAGGGGGAGTGGGAAGTGGGTCATCCTTTTAAATAGGGGTGTTATTTCAGGCCTTTTTGAGAAAGGGAGACTGAAACAAAGAGTTCAAGGCAGTGAGGGTGTGAGACAAGTGCATATCTGGGGAATACTATCACAGTCAGAAGGAATAGGAAGTGCAAATGCCCTGAGGTACCTGGTATATCTGAGGAACAGGGAGGCTGGCATGGCTGGAGTAGAGTGAGCAGAGGCTGGGGAGAAGAGAAGTGATCAAGGAGGTAATGGGTGGAAAGACCATGTAGAACCTTAAAGGCTGTTTTTTGTTTTGTTTTGTTTGTTTGTTTTGGTACCAGGGATTAAACTTACAACCTCGTGCCTGCCAGGCAGGGGCTTAGGCCACTGGGCTAAATCTCCGGCCCTATTTTTGAGACAGGGTATCACTATGCACTTCAGGCTGGCCTTGAACTCACTTTGTAGCCCACGTTGGTCTAGAACTGACAATGATCCTCCTGCCTCAACCTCCCGAGTGCTGGGATTAAAGGCATGCACCATCATGCCCAGCCTTAAAGGCTGTTTTAAGAACTTTGTTTTTGAGTTGAGTAAAATGGAAAGCAATGGGAGGGTTTTGAATGTAAAAATTATGTTTAAGAATGATGTAGTTAAGATTGTACAGGTGAGAGATGATTGTGCATTGTGCTAGAGTAGGAGTAGTGGAGAGAAGTAGTTGGATTCTGGATGTAATTTGAAGACAGAGCCAATGGAGTCTCCTTATGAATTGAATGAGGACTGTGGGTGAGAGAAAAAGGAGTCAAGGATAATGCCAAAGTGTTTGGCATCAGTTCTTGGAAGGAAAAAATGGCCATCACTCAAGTATGGAATGGACTGAGAATGCAATGGGTGTGTGGAGAGATCAGTCTTGGGTTTGTTGTATTTTGAGATGCTCATTAACATTAGCTACTCATTAAACGCTAGTTGTTGGAGTTTCTACTGGAGGACAGTGCTAGCACAGAGGGGCTGGAATTAGTAGGATTTAGCATATAAGCACTCCTAGAAAGAGATATCAGCTTGATCCACTGCAATTTTAGGGAAATCCTTTTATTTGAGGTCACAGAAAGCTTTCTTCAGGAACCAGTGAAAATAGTCACTGGTGGAGCTGAAGAAAAAATGAAGAACATGTCTGTCTAGATAGGACTCAATTCTAGCTAATTCTTTTCCAAGTGAAAATTCAGGCTTAGTGTTGCCAGATTTTCAGATTTTTCGAACAAAATTTAAAATCTGTATTCTTATGGGGGTTTTCCAAATTAAAAAAAAATAAACTAGACAACAGCTGTAGTAGACTTTGTTTTTTCAGTGAGGGGAATTGCATGGACATAATATAGTAGAGTTACTTTCATTTTCTTGGGTATGATAATGGATTGTGACTATATTAGAGAATGTCATTATTATTTGGTCTTGGGGATTAAACTCAGGGCCTTGCACATGCTAACCACAAATTCTACCACTGAACTACATTCCCCAGCCCAAGAACATCCTTATAATTAAGAAATCGCACCAAAGTATACCAGGTTGAAATATCCTGTTATCTGCAACTTATTTTCTGATAGTTTTTTCAAAAATGTGCAAGCATTAGTCATATCTCAATAGCAATTATGCTATGATTTCAACTTTCTTTTATGTTTGAGAATTTTCAAAATAAGAAATGAGATGATATGTGGAGGAGGGACTGTAGACCACCCATCAAATGTCTGCTGGCAGGAACTGACCTACAGAGACTGCCATTTTTCCACCCTTTTCCTAGTAAAATATTGTTTAATATTGGAAATAACCTTTTTGTACATCCACAAGCACATTAAAACTCTCCAAGGCAGGGGAATACCTTCTTTCTTGGAGAACTGTTTCTTCCCCTAGCTAAGAGGAGCTCAAAAGTAAAGTGCTGATTCCTTACGGTAAATATGCAAAGTACACTGGACCAAAATGAAAGGAATTTAGCCACTGGGAATTCTTAAAATATTTGGAATGAGATCACCTACACTGGCTTCCATGAAAAATCATCTGGGAAAGTTGCAGTGAAGAATTTATTAGATGACAGACAACAGAAATTCAAGACATGTGTCCTTCTGTATCTCCATTACTATTCTTCTACCTGCCAAAATGAGCTCTTGAATTCCCTTGCAGAAGCCTTGTGATTTCTTTTCTTTTTTTATTTTAAAGATAGCAAAATCCAACAAAACATAACAGAACAAAGTCAATCAAAACAAAGCAGTAGAACTGATACAGAACTTCAAAGAAAGATACTAGGAAAACAATAGCTACTCTAGTATATCTTGTTGTTTTCAGAATAGTTGACCATTCCATCAGGTATAGTAAAATCAAACCAAAAACAAAACAGAATAAAACCAATAAAAACAGAATATGAAATAAAGTGAAAAAAAATCAGAATAAAGCAAAACAATGAGAACAATATTGGGCCTCAAAGGCAAGACAGAAGAGAATCCCCCATTTTTGCTACATTGCGTACTGTCATCTTCCCAAGAGATGCTCAGACTGCAGGCTCCAGGCCTGCAAAATCAACCAAACAATACACGCGCTTAGTTACTTTATGTACCCTAGTTGCTATCAAGTTAGCAGGTCCTCTGAACCAGCAGGTTGCTTACGGGTGGCGGGGGTACTGTCCTTGATTCTTAGCCCGTGAGCCGGTAAGGCCTACAAATCCTTGTGATTTCATTACTCAAATCCATCAAGTCTGTACAACTTCCCTAAGGTGTTCATTTTAGCACCAGGGACAGCGCCCACCATTGGGCAACCACTCACGAAGTATTTGAAGATTTAATGAATGTTCTTTAACTGTCGTCCATTGCTAGAGAAAGAAATCTACATTTTACATCATGCCTATTATTCATTGGGGAAGGGGCCTGTGTGAAGTTCCCTGTAAGAGTCTGGGAAATGTGGAAAGATTTTATTTCTGATGTTTAATCTTAGACTTTTATTCCCACATGGGCCACAGGACTGGTCCATTTTAAGGAATATAAAAAAGCAATGTTCAGATATCAGGTTGCTCATAAATCTAGCACCTGTATTTCCATTTTTTATCTGCCTATTTCTGTTTCCCCTGGGCTCAAAGGAAGTGCTTTACCTTAGAAATGATTCACTACTCCTGGGCCACTGTGGGCTTTGAAAGCCACACAATAGACGTTCCATTTCATCCCCCCACCCCATTTATAATGATGGGGGAAAGCAGCGTGTTATCTTGGGGTTATCAATGATTTCACAAAACTCAACCTTTGTTCCTCATGTGTCCATTTTTCAAAAACTTACCACTTCCAATCTCTGGAAGTTGTTGCCTCTGAGGGAACATTTATCTTTGGTTTGACGTCTTTTACACTGCATCCCTTTTCAATTCTCCTTTCTCCTGTAGGATAAATGGCTCTTTGAGGTTTGCAGTGAAGAGTTACATCTTCTGGTGTGTGTGTGCTTCTGTGTAGACCCTCTCTTCCTTTCTGCCTCCCACCTGTGCCTTTGGATCGAGAGACAGAGACAGAGACAGAGAGAGAGGGATAGAGAAATGAATATGGGGACAATGGGTTTTTGTGATGTTATGGATTGAATTATGTCCACCTCAAAATCCATTAAGTTGAACTCTTATTCCCCATTAGCTTATAACGTGACCTTATTTGGAAACAGGGCTGTTGCACATGTGATTCGTTAAGATGTGACCACACTAGCGCAGGTTCTTAATCTGATGTTACTTGTGCTCTTATTATAACATATACAAAAGGAGAATGCCATGTGACGATGAAGGCAGAAGTCTACAAGCCAAGGGATGCCAGCATTTGCCAGAAAACTACCCAGAGGCTATGAGAAAGACATGAACACATGTTTTCCTAACAGCCCTCAGAAAAAAGCCTATGCTACTGATCTTGGGCTTCTAGTCTCCAGACCTGAGACAGCAAATTTTTTTTTAAGTCATCCAGTTTCTGGCTTTTTTGTTATAGCACCAGTAGAAAACTAACAGTGTTAATGTGCTTATATTTGTCTAAGGTTTGTATGTACCTGGCAGGTAATATGGCATTGTGGTTAAGTATTTGGGTTTCTGAATTGGATACTTTGAGTTAGAATTTTCAGTTGGATAATTTGAGAAAATTTCTTAACATTGTAGGATTCCAGTTTCCTAAAGGAAATGAAGACTAACATAGATTTAGAACACATAATGCCATGATGATTAAATAAGATAATGTAGTGAAGGCACTAAGCCAAATGTCTGGCACATAGTAGACAACTAATTAGTGGTAGTTATGACTATGGTTATTGCTAGTGTTAATATTTGGCAATATTTACCAAGCTCAAAATTTACTGACCTCTACTACCTAATGTTTAATTTATTTATTTGTTTAAGATAAAAAGACACAGAAAACAAAAACAAAACAAAACAAACAAACAACAACAAACCCAAAATATTAACAATATAGGTTTTCAAAACAAGATGATAGGAATCTTACAATGGTTGTAATATTACGCATGGTCACCTTCAAAACAGTAGCTTAGATTACCAGATATAGACATGCAAAATTGATCTAATCATATGAGTAATAACTGTTCTTTTCCAAGAACTAATAGAATTAGTAGAAAAATATGGAATGCTTCATGAATTTGTGTGTCATCTTTGTGCAGGGGCCATGCTAATCTTCTCTGTATCATTCCAATTTTAGCATATGTGCTGCCAAAGCAAGCACTACACCACATTTTATTTGCCCCCTCTGACTCCTGTTCTCCAGGTTGGTGGTCTGGGCTTTTATTCCATCTCTTTTCATTTTCAGGGATTTAAGATTTTTCTCTCCATGATTTGAGACTTATTATATAGTTGACATACAAGACCATCCACTGATTTTAACTAGAGTGAATAAGGTTGTTCTGAAAGTCAAGTTTGAATTTGGTAACTAAAGCAGTCAGGGAGATCGGGTATTCATCTGCACTGAAACAACACATCCTAAATTTGTTGAAAGCCAGTGGTCTAGGCATAGGAGCTGGCTCAGGATGTGTTGTTTCTCAGTATCTCCTGAGCAATGGAAGGAATGTGGCATAATAATAATTCCACGATAACTAACACTTATTGACAGGTATGCCAAGTGGTGGGATGAATTTTCTTAGAAAAGTTACCCTTAAAAATTCTGTAAGGAATAATGGATGGTTAATATGGGACAAAGGTGGCCTGGGGATTTAGCTCAGAGGCACAAGCTCTTGCTTGGCAAGTGTGAGGTTGTGAGTTTGATCCCTGGTACAAAAAAAAAAAAAAAACCCATAAAACCAAAACCCAAACAAAACAAACAAACAAACAAACAAAAACCCCCAGAAAATGTGACAAAGGTATAAAATTGGGGCATATACAAATAGGATAATTATTATTAATAATAAGATTAATCTTTCTGCATTCAACTAAAATATCTTGTGATCTAAAGTTACTGTTTCCTTCTTTATGTAAAGTTGCTGCTATGGTTTGTGTTTGGATGTCCCCCACTCCCCAAAAGCTCATGCGGTCATGGGAGGAAGGCCTTTCCAAGGTGGCTGAGTCTGGCACTTGTGATTGGTTTGCTGGGATTGGCGGTGTGAGTGATGCACCGCCCAGGGGCAAGTAGCTGGCATACAATATAAGGGAGAGAAGGAGGCCTGCTTTCTCCTTTTTTGCACTTGTCACCGTTGGTACCTGCCACCACCATGAGTGGCTGCTCCTGTGCCATGCCACCCTGCCTTGGATGGTCAGCGGCATATAGACTGAAACTCCCACAAACTGTGAACTAAATAAACTTTTCCTTCCTTAATTTTGGGTGTCGCGTATTTTGCCTCAGCAACGAGAGAAAAGTAACCAAGACAGTAGAATTTTAGTTTTGCCCTTATGTAAGTATATGCTGCATTTGAAGAGGAAAGACTAATTCTCATTTTGAACCCCAAGAACCAGTACTGTGTTTGGTCCTGAGGAGGCAACAAAAATAAAAAAATGTGTGCAAAAAGTTCTGTAAGGTTAAACAATATTATCATGCCCATTTTACAGATGAGAAAACTAAGACACCAAGTGATTACATAACTTGTCCAAGACCATTGTTGGTTGTATTAGTCACTTTACTATTGCTGGGACAAAATACCCAACACTCACAACTTGAAGGAGAGGTTTTGTCCATGGTTGGTGGGCACCAAGGCAGAAAGGCATAGTGGAAGAACATGGTGGAGGAAAACTGCAACCCATGGCAAAAAAGGAAACAGAGCAGGGGGACAATGATAGAGAAGAAGGAGCAAGGATTCCGACATTGGCTAGATGACCACACCTCCACGTAACCAGACATACCTAGAAGTTTGCTCCACCATTCCCTGGGGCAGATCCCAAAGCCATCAAGGTAAAACTACAACCTAACTGCTTCCCTTAGTTAATGGTAGAGTCAGAATTTGAACCCATGTCCCTCAGACTCCAAAGTCCATGCTCTGAACTCTTGTGAGTCACTGCCTCAACTGTGCCAAGAATTGGTGTCTGCAGGCATTAGATGGAGAATGAGATGTAGAGAAAATGAGGTTATTAAATCAAATACTGGCACATAAAACAAACAAACAAACAAACAAGATAAACCCAGCATAAACCCAAAACACAAAACCTGCCACGAAATGCTGAGTAGAGCAAAGTGAACATTTTCCCAATATTTAAATTTGGTGACTTGAACTTCACATGGGTTTTTAATTTTGCAATTGTCGTGAAGCTGTTAATCTGCCCGGCATATGGTAGAGGTGAATTTTGCCAAGTTGTTCCTGAGAATCATTTTATTATGATAATAGTCGCAAGTGTGATCCCCCTGTCCTTTTCTCTTGTTTATTCTCTGCCATTTCCTGTGATAAGTGGTATTTCTGCAGCGTGCCAACCTCCTCAATACTTGTTTGTTTATGGATAGAATATTAATTAGTGATGCTGAGAGACTACAGGCTGCAAATGAAAGTTTTATAATGGAGTTCCTTTGACAGTCTTTGCCCCCCCAGGCATTTTCTATTTAAGTAGTCCAATCTAATTATTAACATAAGTAATAATAATAATTATCTTAGTTTCCTGCTTCAGTTGTTATTCTTGGAAAAACTGCAAGCTTTTTTCTATCTATTGGCCTTAGTTAAAAGTGGAAAGTAGATTCTCATTTTATATTTTATTTCTCTATAATTTTTGCTTTGCTCAACACTTTCTATGCCTGACAAAGAAACTCTTATAATGATTCTCAATTTCTCAGTGTGCTGGGATTTTTTTTTCTTTTCTTTCTTCTTCTTCTTCTTTTTTTTGTATAGGAAAGTTTCTTGTTCCCATTTGAAGGAGAAGTCTGCTCTTGGTGGAAAACTTCCAATAGGCCAACTTTTCTTTCCCAGGAGAAGTTGTCTTAAAGTTCTATTTGTGCACTGTAAAAGATTCAAGTATTTTGCAAAGCCTCTCCTAGTTTCTAAACATCTCTGAATCTATCATTTGGATGAACTGAGAGTCCTGTTTCCAAAAGACAAACCTGAACTTCTGACTGTTGCTGAAAATCCTTGGTAGATTTCCCACTGCATTTGGAATAAAATCTAAATTTCTTATTATGCCCTGAGATTGTGACCTTTATTTTTACATCTGGCTTTATCCCTCCTCATTATAAATTTGCCTATTCTGAATATTTTATATAAATAAAATTTTCAGTATGTGGCCTTTTGTTTCTGCTTCTTTAATTTAGCATAATGTTTTCATGGTTCACCCATGCTGTAGCAATTGCCAGTACTTTGTTCCTTTTTATGGCTGACTACTGCTCCATTCTATGGCTATACCACATTTTGTTTGTCCATTCTTCAGCTGAATGGCATTTGAACTGCTTCCACCTTATAGTTATTACATATAGGCCTGCTATGGACATTTGTGTACCATTTTTGGGGTTTGTAAACTCCTGCTTTTAATTTTGGGGGCATGTATCTAGAAGTGAGATGACTGAGTCTTACAGTAATTCTGCTTTACTTTTTGAGGAACCACCAAATCTAATGCTCATTTTTGTAAATAAAGTTTTATAGGCATCCAGCCATGGCCATGCTGATTCACTTACCACCAACAGCTGCTACTGTGCCCTAAGGGCAGCATCATGCTGCCTCCCTGTCAACCCTCAAATATTAATGTTTCTATAACCTTAAGGAAGTTCACTGAGCCCCATTCAGCATGGCTGTGTTACACAGTGAAGCCTGTGGGCCTTGAAGTCAATTACAGCTTTTTTGAACAAAGATGGGGTGAGTACAGTTAGAAAAGAAGGCTTATTTTTCTTAACCTAACATACAAACTCTTTATAATTTGGGGCATTTAATGTTGATCTCTGATGCTGGGATCTATTTTAAATATCAAAAGGTGAGGTCAATGTTTCCTGTGACCACTGATTCAGAACATCAGGTGGGAGCAGTCTCTAGAGTCAGATTTGCAGACCAAGTCACTGATTCTTAGTTTTCTGCTTTCTCCTCTGTTAAGTAGGAGTGATCATGGTTCCTGCCTTATAGGACGGTGGACAGGAGTAAATAAAGAGAATACAGTCGTAAGGTGATTGACATGGTGCCTGGCATAAACGTTAGCCCCAATTGCGTAATGCTCAGAGAACTCCCACGATAAATAATGAAAGTGGGTCAGTGAGCCGACTTATCACATGTATCTGGATGGGATACTTGACAGCTCTTTCTCTTGAAAACAAAAATTAAAAATGTACAGTAGGCTGGAGGATATCTTAGCGGAAGAGTCCTTGGATAGCATGCTTGTGTGTGAGAACTGGGGTTCCATCCTCAGCACTGCAAAAAAAGGTAGTTATTATGCATCAATAGACATATTAACAAAGAATAAAAATTTTAAATTATATTTTTTATTGTGATAAAATATACATAAAAAATACCATTTTCAATGTGGTCAGTGGCATCACATATATTATAGTACCATCACACCGTCCTTCTCCAGAACTTTTCACCAACTCAGAGTGACGCTCTGTCTGCCTTAAACCTGGATTCCCCATCCCATCCTTCCTCTCCCCAGCCTGGGCAACCACCATGCTACTTTCTGTCTCTGTGAATTTGACTTACTCTAGGTAGCTGATGTTAATGAAATCCTACAGTATTTCTTCTTTTTTGTTTGGCTTATTTCACTCAGCACAACACCTTCAAGATCTATTCATGGATTGGAGATCCCCTTCAACCCAGCTATCCCTCTTCTGGGCATTTTCCCAGAAGAATTAAAAACATCATACCACAGTGATATCTGTGCACCCATGTTTATAGCAACCCAATTTGTAATAGCCAGATCTTGGAAACAACCCAAGTGCCCATCAATCAAAGAATGGATAAAAAGGTGTGGTATTTTTATACAATGGAGTACTACTCAGCTATTAAGAAAGATTGTATTGAGACTTTTATAAGTAAATGGTCACAACTTGAGACCATACTCATAAGCGAGATAAATCAAACCCACATGTGTAAATACCGTATTGTCTCCCTAGTGTAAGAAATGGAAAAGTATATGTGATTCAGAGTCTACAATGGATACTGTGG
>RJWM01034895.1:0-19355 GCA_004363535.1 Dasyprocta punctata | reverse complement strand
CCTGGCCAACATAATAAGATGTCCCAAAACCACCACTGCCAAAAACTCCCCCAAAACAAAAAGAAAACAAAGGGAGGGGGTGTATTCACTGGTAGAGCAATTGCCTAGCATGTACGAGGTTCTGCATTCAATACCCAGAAAAGCAAAAACAAAACCACACACACACATAAACATACACACACATACACACAAGGTACAATTTGCTTTGATACTAGTTTGCTAAATACCTAATCTTAGTAAGTTTATAATGCATATTTTCCATCAACTACAAAATTCTATGTGCCTTTTCCTTAAAATAATGTTTGATCTATTCAACAATCAATTCCTGGAAAAATAAGGAATTTCATGATCAGTATTTCAAAAGAGAAAATCAATGCATTTTGGGTTAGATGGGCATATAATTTTGTTCCATTATAATTCTTAATTATGGTCATAAAAATTTCAAGCAGAAACAAGCAGCACTTTGGGGAAACCAAGCCATGAAAGCAAATTCCATGCTACAGAAAGAACCATTTTCCCCTGCTTCCTTTCCTCTTTCCCTTTCACCAGCTGCCAGGCTCTGAAGTAACTGTAGTCATTCCAACATTCCATGGTCCTTTCTACACAGGAGAGCCACAGCCCCTGTGCACAGTCCTCACAGAGACAGGGCATGGGGGAGCATTTCAGCCCCAGCTCACTGGCCAGCAGGGCGACTAGATGGGTCACCTCAAGCAAAGGATGCCACGTCTGCTGTCCACAGCTCTGCTAATGCAGAAAGTCTCTAAGAGCCTGGAATGCATAGAAACAATGTTCTTACCGTACTATTTTGTGAGGAGTCACAAAGGTTCAGTCAGGGAAGACATGGAAAAAAAAAAAAAAGATCAGATGGTTGCAAAGAGCTGGTTCTATAGGTTACTACAACTTTACACATATTCAAGATTTAATAACAGGACTACAGTATATTTTCTTTTCTGAGATTTAGTAATATTTCTAATAACAACTTTGACCTATGAAATTAAATCTTAAAATTATTAAAAATAATGTTTATAGCAGAGCTGTCCAAACATAATTTACATCACAAATACAAACCACATATTCACATGTAATTTAAAATATCTATAAATTATATTTTAAAAAGTAAAAAGAAATAACAAAAAAGTTTTATTTATTCTAACATATCAAAAATATTTTGAACATGTAATCAATAAGAAGTATTATATATTTTATGTTGTTTTATACTGTTTGAAGCCTACAGTATACTTCACAGTCACACTTCGGACATGCCACATTCCAAGTGCTCAGTAGTATCCTGTGGCTTGTGGCTCTCAAGCTGGACAGCACAACTTTGGAAGGGTACTTATTTGAAAAGGATAAGTTGGAGAGAGGTGGACTGCTATAGATGCCACTAACAGTGAACTTTCAGTTTCTACTGACTGCTGCAATCTCACCGGAAGGTAAGCCCATGGAGGTGTGCATATTTACTACTGTTGAGTTATGTAAAGTAGTGCTGGAGTTTAAAGTAATTATCAATTGTAAAATGAATAAACAGTGAAAACCTGTTATCTTTTAAAAACATCAAAAGTTTTATAGCAAGTTACTTTGATTTCTGAAATGGGAGAATTCTTGGCAGAATATAGCATAACAAGCCAAAATCTCAAAGTTTAGCTACTTAAAAGTTATTGAAATAAAATAATAATGTTTTTTATAAATGCATCAAAATACAGATAACTGTGTTGTTTTGATTGAGAGGCCACAGAATTTCTAATTTATAACACAAAATAATATTTATGGTGCTAGTATACTTCAAATAGATTCCATTATGAAATATCTATAGCCATAGAAAGACCTTGTCTAATAAATTATATCACCAAAATTGTACTTCATAACAAACACAAATTGAGCACAGCATTTTTTGGCAGAGAGGTGTCAATCACCTCACCAGACAACATAACCTAGTATTATAATATTATTCTCCTTAAAATATCTTCCTAGGATGGGAACACAAGCCTTTTATGTAACTATAAATTACCAAGGACATTTTATTCCCTATAAATCTTTTAAAAGACATAACACTTGAAATATGAAGTTTCAATTTGGAGATTACTATGGCTTGGAATGATATGTCTCTCAAGGATTCATGTGGTGGAAGTTTGGTTCTCAGAGTGACAATGATGAAGTGATACAATCTTTAAAAAGTAGGGACTTGTCTTAGGTGCTTTCTTGGGACCCAATCTTTAGGGAGATCTGGGGCTCTTTTCTCAAAACTTTACAGATTTCCTATTGTCTTGATGCAAAGCACTTGGCTTCTTTTTATTTTTTATTTCTTTTTTTAAAAATTTTTTTATTTTTTATTTTTTGCAGCACCAGGAATCGAACTCATAACCTCGCACCTGCCAGGGCAGGTGCTTAAGCCACTGAGCCAACCTCCCGGCCCTAGTTTTTTGAGGCAGGGTCGCATTATGTAGCTCAGGCTGGTCTTGTGCTCGCGTTGTAGCCCAAGCGGGCCTCGAACTCACAACACTCCTCCTACCTCAGCCTCCCGAGTGCTGGGATTAAAGGTGTGCGCCACCACGCCTGGCTTTGGCTTCTTTTTAATACTAATTTTTTCAACGACCATGCTCTACTTTTCCCCAGATTTGCAGGTACTTCCTTTCTGGTGAAGGTTCAAACTTTTCAAGTGGGCTTTTTGTTCCTAATTCTCACTGTAAACCTGGATGAATGTAATCACAAGTACCCCTGCAACAGCCTGAAAGTTGGGTTGCCTTGAAATTTCCTTTGCCTGACTAATTAATCTGCTGCCCTCAGAACATGGGAAAATGCAGACAAATTTGCCTTGAGTCCAAATGCCCATGGGTTCCTTTTTCCCAAATGAAACCTCCTGAGGTTAGCCTTTACCATATGCATTTCTATTAGCATTCTTGTCTTCTGAGATCCAACCAGAATTTTCCATTAAAGCTCAGTTTATAACATTTCAGGTTTTCTCTATCCTGCATCTTCAAACCTTTCTAAACTCTTCTCATGAACCAGTTCCAAAGGCTTTTGAACCACATGGTCAGGCACAGTCACCGCAATGACCCCACCCCTTATATAAAAATCTGTCATAGTCACTTTCTCCTTGCTGGTACAAAACACCTGACATTCACAATTTAGAGAAGAGGTTTATTTTGGCTTATAGTTATATTCCTTAGTTGGCTGGTTCCAAGGCACAAAGGGCATGGTAGAAGGGCATGCAATAAGGAAAGCTACTCACATCATGTTGGGCAGGAAGAAGAGAGAAGAGGGAAGAGGCAAGGAGGGAGATACACACTTCCCGGTCGTACCTCCAGTGACCTTTCTCTTCTGATCAAGCCCCTCTTCCCGAAATCACATTCAGTGGCTGAACTCTTCAGTGGGTGAATCCACTAATGAGTACTGACTCTCACCTTTCAAGAGCCTCACCTCTCAGTACATGAGAGTTTTGAGGGATATTCCAGATCTAAACCACAACAGGCCTAGTTCAAAATAATTAGATCACTAGGAATAAATTAATTCATCTTATGGAGCAAGTTCTCACATGAGTGGGTTGCTCTACAGGGAAGCCGTCCCATGAATGTGGCCCCTTTTGCATGCTGCTAGTAGCTTTTTGTTTGTCATGTGATGCAGTCAAAATGGGGCCACTTGACCTTGGACTTTTAGCCTTCCAAACTGTAAGTTAAATGAGCCTCTTTTCCTTATAAAATATCTACTCTAAAGTGTTTTGTCACTGCAATAAAAAACAAATTAAAACCTGGGTGTGGTGGCGTAAGCCTGTAATCCCATCACTTGGCAGGCTGAGGCAGGAGATTGCCAAGAGCCCAAGGTCAGCCTGGGTTACAGAGTGAACTCAAGGCCATCCTGAACTACACAGTGAGACCGTCTCAAAAACAAAAAAATAGAATAATTTAATTTTTAACCTAGGACTCTCTTTACAAATCATACAACAGTTCAATTCTACCCTATTTTATAGCAGATGATCTTAATATTGACTACAAAAATATATGAATAAAGGAAAATTAATTTTTGCCCCCATACTCTGCTCAGTCTAGAAGTCCTACATTAATATGCTCAGAAAAATAATATGGATAGCTTTACTTTAATAGAGGTTTATGACTGTAAAACAGTCTGAGAATGGTTGTTCTAAGCATTATTGTTAAATACAAAAATCTACAACTCAGCATTCCTCAATTCTATGTCAGCACTGTCTAAAACATGAATCAACTACTCAGTTAAAAAAAGAAAAAGAAAAATGGAAGCCTAATATTCCCATGCCTTAGTCATTAATGTATATGTTTTCACTTCTGCTTTTAAAAAAATCTGAAAATGCCAGGTACGGTGGTGCACACCTGTAATCCCAACACTCAGGACGCTGAGGCAGGAGTACTGCTATGAGTTTGAGACCAGGCTAGGCTACATAGTGAGTTCAAAGCCACCCTGAATTACATAGTGAGACCTTGTGTCAAAAAAAAAAAATCTAAAAAGCATTTTTTGCAGAGATAACTGCAGTGGAGGTTCTACATAAGTACTTGTTCCAAAGAAAGGTAAATTTGAATTTGTATTCACATAAAAACTGTGATTTGGGGACAGTAATGTTAAGCTATAGAAAATATCCTTAATTTTCTATAGGTATAGTGCTTTTCTTTAATTTTAATCAAAGTAACAAAAAGAAAAATACTAGTAGAGATTTCTTGGGCTTACTTATGACCTTAAATTCTCACTGCAGGGAAACTATATGGACTGTGGGTTTGGATGAAGGTATAATGGTATGCATCCATGACTGCAGTGTCATACAGAGCTTTCACTATCCTAAAGGTCCTCTGCTCTCCCTACTCATCTCTCCCTTCCCTCCCGCAACCACCATTCTTTTTGCTATCTCCATAATATTGCCATTTCCATAATGCATATAGTTGGAGACAGGTATAATGTAGCCTTCTCAGATTGGTTTCTTTCACTTGGTCATAGGCATTTAAGTTTCCTCTATGTCTTTTCATGGTTTTATAGCTGATTTCCTTTCAGTGCTGAATAACATTACTTTACCTGGAGGTACCACTGTTTTTCCATTCTACTAAAGATGTCTAGTTTGATTTCAAGTTTTGGCAATTGCAAATAAAGTTGCTAAAAACACCCATAAGAAAATCTTTGCATGGATGTAAGTTTTCAACTCCTTTGGGTAAATACCAAGGAACACAATTACTGGATTGTACAGTCAAAGTACATTTACTTTGCTAAGAAACTGCAAGCTGCCTTCCGAAGTTGCTGTAACCATTCTGTATTCCCACAATAAATGAGAGTTCCTGGTGCTCCACATCCTCAGTGGCATTTGGTGGTGTTAGTGTAAGTATTTTGACTATTCTAATAGGTGTTTCATGGTCTCTTGTTATTTTAGCTTACATTTCCCTGATGACATCTGTGTGGAATATCTTTTTGCATGCTTTTCTGCCACCTGTGTATTTTTTTCATACAGTATTTGCTAAGGTCTTTCACCTGCTTTTTAAAAAGTTAATTAATTAACTTTTTGAGACAAGGTCTTACTACATAGTTCAGGTTTGCTTTGAACTCACTATGTATCCCACGCTGACTTTGAACTCACAGCAATCCTCCTGGCTCAGCCTCCCAAGTGCAGGGATTACACCATGCCTGGCTGTAAATGTAAATGTTGAATAAGTTTTTGTTACAGGTAGAGGGTCTATGTCTAGATTTTAAAAATTGTTTACATATGTATGTCCACCACCAAATTTTTTTTCAAAAGACTATTATATCATTTTGCCTTTGCTCTTTTGTCAAAATTCAGTTAACTATATTTATATGGGTCTATTTCTAGGTTCTCTATTCTGTTCCATTGACCTATTTGTCTATTCCTTTGTCAATAACATACTATCCTGATTATCACAACCTTATGGTAAGTCTTTTTCTTCTTTAAAAAAAAGTGGGGTTTTTTTGACAATACTGGGGATTGAACCCAGAGAACACTGAACTACATTCCAGACTTTCCTCCACTTTTGAATCAGGGTCTTGCTAACTTGTGCAGACTGGCCTTGAGCCTGTGATTCCACTGCCTACCAGTCTCCCAGGTAACTGGGATTACAGATCTCAGACATCATGCCCAGCTAGAACAAACCTAAACTTGGATAGTGTCAGTCTTCCAACTTTGTTCTTCGACATTGTGTTATATATTCTGAGTCTTCTGCCCTGACACATAAATTTTAGAACTCATTTGTGAATATCCACAAAATAACTTGCTGGAATTTTTTATTTTTTGTATATTAGCACTTAATAACTAATATTTTATTAGTTTTTTATTTTGTATATTTGCATTAATTAACACTTTTGTACATTAGCATTTAATAACTTTTTAGTTTTTATATATTTAATAACTAAAAATTTTCGTTTGTTATCGTTGGTTTTTTAAAAATAATTTTCTGGGATTTTGACTGGAATTACACAAAACCTGTAAACTAAGCTGAGCAAAAGTGACATCTTGACAATGCTAAAACTTCCAACCTGTGAATACAAAATATCTCTCCATTTATTTAGTTCTTTAGCACCTTTCATCTGACGTGTTTTCTTCATATAGATGTTACAGGTATTGCCTAGATTCATACCTAAGTATTTCATTTTGTGGAGTGCAGTGTCAATGGTACAGTTTTTTAATTCACAAATTGCCATTATATATGGGGAGGCAATTGACTTTTGTACGTTAACATTGTATCTTAATTGCCTGTAATCCCAGCACTCAGAAGGCTGAGGCAGGAGGAGCCTATGTTCAAAGCCAGCCTGGGCTACACAGTGAATTCAAGACCACTTGAACTACATAGCAAGGCCCTGACTCAAAAAAACAAAACAAAACACCCAAAACCAAGAGTAGTGGCTGTAACTAGGCTCTCTACGGTGCAGGGTCTGCAATCTGCTCAACTGGCCTCGGTAGGACAGAACCTGTTTCCCCTCCTACACTGGCCTGCTCCTCAGCTCACCTCTGCAGCCTGCCCCAGCATCAGCCTCCATTTACGTGGCTCATTTTCATTGCAAAGAATGTGTTAATTAGCAACTGGACTGACTGTGGTGATTATTTTAAGATGGATACATATATCAAATCATCACATTGGAGGGGGTGTCACATGCCTTTAATCCCAAAACTCTGGGAGGCTGAGGCAGGAAGATCATAAATTTCAGCCCAGTAACCTATCAAAACCTTGTTTCAAAACAAAAAAAAATAGGCCAGGTATGGTGGTACACAGTTGTTATTTCAGCACTTGGGAGGCTAAGGCTGGAGGATTGTTATGAGTTGAGGTCAGCCTGGGCTACATAGTGAGGAGACTGAGGAGACTGAGGCAGGAAGTCATTGTGAGTTAGAGACCAGCCTGGATTACAAAGTGAACTCAAGGCTAGTCTGAATTGCACAGTGAAATCCTGTGTCAAAAAGAGCAAACAGCTGGGGATTTAGCTCAGTGGTGTAAGCACCTGCCTGGCAGGCGTGAGGTTGTGAGTTTGATCCCCCCCCAAAAAGGACTAAACAAAACAAAAACAAAAAAATATATACTGGAAGAAAGAAGCAAACTATCTTTGCTTGCATATAACACAGTTGCCTGTAGAGAAAATCCAAAAGAACTGACAAACTTGTGGAACTAGTAAATAATTATATGAAGGATTAAGATACAGTGTGGGTTTTTTAAATTTTTATTTATTTATTTGGTTGGTTGATTTTTTGTTTGTTTGTTTGTTTTTCCCTTCGAGACAGGATTTTGCTGTGTAGTTCAGGCTGGCCTTGAGCTCACTTTGTAGCCCAGGCTGGTCTCAAACTTGCAACATCCTCCTGTCTCAGCCTCCTGAGTGCTAGGATTACAGGCGTGAGCCACCATGCTCAGCCTCCCAATACGTATTTTTAAAAGTTTCTTCTCCTTATCTTACTGTAGTAGCCAAAACTTTCAGCACAACATTAAAGTAGTGGTAGGCTGGGGATGTAGCTCATTGGTAGAGTGCCAGGTTAGCCTGTACAAGGCCCTGGGTTTGGTTTTCAGCACCAAATAAAACCTTAGTAAATAGTGGTGAGTGGGCCATCATTGTCTGGTTAGAACTTGGAAAAATTTGAGCTTTTTATAATTATTCTTTCTTAGGGTAGGGTATTTACATTTCTCATAGACAGTTGAGTCATCTATTGTTAATGTTTGGAGTCTATACTGGGAAACACAGCACTACCCTTTTGACAAAGTACTTTTAAGTGCTTCCATTATTATTTCAATCTAAAGTTTGATAGAACAGGGTGATACAAGAGGACTACTTTGGAAAAGACTTTTGCTTTGCTTTGCCTCAATTTGGAATAGTGATTGGTTGGTTCAAGGTTTCTTTAAGCTCATTTTAATTCTTATGTCTGATGAATACCACCAATTCCAGTCTCTTCATTTCATAGAATTACTCACAAGAATTGTCAGCTTGGCCAGGGATTTAGCTCAGTGGTGTACATGCCTGCTTGGCAGGTGTGAGGTTGTCAGTTTGATCCCCAATACCAAAAAAAAAAAAAAAAAAAAAAAAAAAAAATTTGTCAGCTTTCTCTGGAGGTACTGGGAATAATAAAAGAACTTATAATTAACCTATAAATTCATTTATAACTTACGTTAATAGTTTTACAATATTAAAAGGCATCAATTGAGGCCTAGCTCAGTCTGTTTATAGCACTATGTAAAGTCAGGAAAGAGTTTGAGATATTCTAGATTGTAACTTTATAGTGCCCTAAAAATGCTCACCTAGATTTCATTTTACTCCCAGATTTTATCCTATTTTCCAGGTCAAATTAAAATACGAGTTTTAATAAGTAGAATGTGTGATGTTGAACTGTATTAGCTGGCCAAAACTGAATTAAATGACAGTAGAGACCTAGTTAAACTGGACTATCCAGATATTAAGAGACCCTTAACCCAGTCCTGCTTTAAACACTTCCAGCTTTATTAAATTTCTAAAGGCCAATTACATGTCAGTCAAGTGCTCAAAGAGTCTAAGGGTAGAGTGTGACAAGCAGTTTGTCAGAAGAGAGACGCACAGCAAAAAGTATCTAAAAACTTACTTCCATTTAAAACTATTTCTGTGCATGACTATTCCCCTTTAATTCTTAAACTGACAGTTCTTTTTTGGCTTCACAAGTTTGGTGTTCAAGGTTCTTAAGTTTTCTTTCTGCTTGGTCTAGTTATCAGTTTTCTCACATGACAATGAAGCACTGGACTATCTGATTTCTAAAGACTATTCCAACTCTCATATTCCATAAGTTTGGGAAACACATTTATTCTACTGTAACTTTTTACCTGGGTAATCAGTGTAAATTCTTAAAGCTCTCCTAGCATTTCAGACATTAAAATTAACAGAATAGGACACCTTATTAACTTGAGAACATTCACTGTAAACGTCTCACTAACCGTATATGTGTAAGCATGCTAGTGATTAACAGATTTAAAATTCTATGTGATACAGGTATGTTTGTGTCCTGATTCACCTCTAACATACACATTAAAAATAAGAGAAGTTAATCTCTAGAATAAATCTGTACAGATGTTCTCAGTCTTAAAATATACTTACTACCTCATACTTGTCTGTGCATTCTAATTTCTTTTTTACTGTAATTTATTCTTGACTAAAAATTAAAAAACAATGAGAGAAGAACAAAGGCCATTTTTTTTTAATTTTGTTACTACAAATGAGAATAGTTTCTATATTGGAATCCAGGAAGTTCTTGATTCAAGGTCCTTATTGATGAGAAAAGAGAGATGATTCTACCAACTGCCTTCTTAATAAAAAGTGAGCAAAGAATATTCCGAAGTTTAAAAAAAGAGAAAAAACAACAGTTGCTAAAAAGACAGTGCCAGAAATCCAGGAGATTAAGCAAGAAATATTAATTACAATTTAAAAATCAGCTAAACACTTGTCAAGCACTATGCTGCATCACTAAACAGTTGCCAAAGCACAAGAGCTAAGTAATTTGGCCAACTACACAAAGCTTAGGAGGCCACAGGGCTAGGATTTGAACCCACTGTTCAAACTCATCAGCTGGGTTAACAACACCATCATCGTATCTAATGAAACTCAGGTATTACTTATTATTTAACACTGACATCATAGTTAAATAATGTAATTAGCAGAACTATTGCCTAGCATGCTCCAGGACCCAGCTTAGATCCCTATTGTGCCTGTCTGTCTCTGTCTGTCCCCCCCCATATATATGTTCTTCCTATGTAACAGAACTCTTAAGTAATAAATAGCAGAATTTTTATGTTCTTAAGGCATAATTTATTCTTAATCATACTATATAATGTTACCCTTAACTGTACTTATTAGGAAGGCTTATTATACAAAAAGGATACATTACTGGAAAGCTAAAGAATGTAATGTTTAAGGCAGTAAAGAAATGTAACTAAGGACTAAAACTATGTTCTCAGATTCCTACTTTGTTCAAATTTTCCCCACATTCATCTGATAAATTACTACACCCCACAGTTCTAAACATCTATTTTAATTAGTCCTATTTAAGCACTGAAATTTCTTTCCTGGAGAGTCATGGGGTGAAGCTATTGTTTCCAAGTTTACCACACAACACTCAATTTTTATTATTCTACTGCTTTGTAAAATCAGAAGTAAAAAATCTGGGATTTAGAAAAGTAATCTTTTAATTGCTGAACTCAAGTTGCCTTTATGCAATATGCTCTGGATGGTTTTAATAGGACTTCTCCGCACCTCTCATCACTTTACTTCATTAACACATAATTAACTAATGAAATAAAAAAGAATAAAAAAGAAACACAAACCTACAGTTAAGTAGCTTTCAAGATCATATCAAGAAAAACTAAAAATACGCACCTAAATAACTTTAAATTGCTTCAAAGTTATGTTAAGTACTTAAAATCAGGCACCTCAAAACTAGAAGTGAAAATAAATTACAGGACAGAACTGTTAAGTCTTTTAAAGGAACGTCTTTTGTATTAGAAGGAATGGAAGAGTCCATGGAAAACAGAACTATTAAAAAAAAAAAGGTATGCTTTAGGGAAACACATCAAATTGCTTTGGTTGAGACAATACTCGTAAAGATAGACATCTAAACCGTATTCTTTCTCGTGCTCAAAGTCCCTAAACCAGGAAAACGGGAAAAAATACCTCGTTACAGCACATTTTATTTTCATGTTACGAAAGCAAGCTCCAGACTCAGGTTTTAGAGGCTCAACTGCAACACGCGCGAGGTTAAATTCGGAGAATGCACTCGCACTGGTACTGGCGCCGGTGCCCGTGCCCGCGCCCGCGCCCGCCGCAGCTCCGCAGCTCTTTCTGGCTCCCACGCCCGGCTGCGGCCGGACACCTGCTCTCAGGTGCCGGGGCGGAGCCTGCGCCCGCTGCCGGCCAAAAAGGTCGACCAGGGTCACCTGGAGGGAGGGGCGTCCCCACTGTCACCCTGTCCTAGAGACAGTCCCCTCTATCCCCAGTGTTATCAGGCGAGAGGGGTGTCCTCTGTGTCAACGAACGGGAAGAGAGTTCCAGTGTCACTGGGCAAAGGAGTGTCCTCAATGTCATCCTGGCCGAAGGGACCGTTCCTTAAGTCATCGAATGGGAGGTACACCCCAATGTCACCGGGAGGGAGTGGAGTCCCTAATGTCACCCTGCCTGAAAGGAGCGTCCCCAGTCACCAAACGGAAGTGGCATCCTGCTGTCACCGGCTCTGGAGGGCGTCCCGTTACCAGGTGAGAGGGACATCTTCCCTGTCACCCCGCACAAGAGGAGCGTTCCTACGGTCGCCGGCTCCGCGGGCCCTCCGGCCCTCGCCGCGGGTCCCACCGTGCCCTCCGGCCCTTATCGCGGGTACCCCTCCCCGATTCCGCCTCCGCCTCCGCCAGCTTCTCGCCTCACCTCATGAGGTAGTCCCGGAAGTCCTTGCTTCGGACATAGTCCGCGGCTTTCCGCACCAGCGCGCTAGCCATTGCAGTGTCGAGCCCCACGCCGCTCCTACTCCTCGCGCGGCAGCCGCTCCTCCGAGCCCAATGACACTCCGCCGACCCAGCTGCGGCCCAGAGAGCTCTCGCCCAGCGGGCCCGCCTCACGACAGTTGGCCACGCCTGACGTCCGAGACACGCCGCGGCTTTCGACCTATGGAAGGAGGAAGGACCGGCGGTAGAGGCGTGGATTGGTTGGCCTGGGCATCACACCTCCTTCCCGCCCCCAGTGGCGTGCGAGGGGCGGGGCTTCTGTCGTAAAACTCCCGGGACCTGGCTACGATTGGTGGTTGTTGCTAGGCCCAGCGGCGGACTCCGGGTTGCTGAGATGTCCTGCGCGCCACGGTGAGGCTGGGAGGGCGGGATGGTAATGTTAGTGCGCCGCCCGTAGCCTGGAGCCGTGCCTTTGACCCTCTTGGCAAGGGCACTTTAGGGCGTGGCTCGTCTATGCCTTGTCTTCCAGCTGAGGGTGGGGCGCGTTGTTGCCGCGTCGCCCGCTAAGCTCCAGCCCTGGACTGCAGCCCAGACTGATCTCCCAAGAGTCGCGGAGGAACCCAGGCAGCCAGTGATTAGCTTAGGAGGAAGTGAACCTGGCGGCAGTTAGGAACGAATTTAATAATAGCACAAAGCCTTAGCCCCAAGAACTGTGACAGCCTACATGCTGAAAAGAAACATTATGTAAGTCCTGCCTTCATATTGAAAGAAAGACCTTTAGCAAGGGTCCCGCGTGAAGAGCTTGAAAATGTTGGGGCGCAGAGAACCATACCCTTGTTTTCAGCTAGAGAAAACCGCAAGGCCTTAAAGACATTTATCACCTTGCCCCAAGGGCAGGGAAAATCTTTCTGGCATTTCTCTTTTCTAAACCTTAAAAGGCCATACTGCAAAGTCCTCACCCTGAACTCTCATCTTAGAAATTCTAAGAGGACATGAATATAACCACACAAGAAAATACTTTCCTTACATGATGATGGCTATAACTTGGGATAATTCAAGTGTCAAAGACAGAAGCAGGGGGTAAAGCTCAGTGGCACAAGGGCCTGCCTGGCAAGCAAGAGGTTGTGAGTTCGACCCCTGGAACAAGTATCAGAGACAGTTTTCTTCCAAGGCACACTACACAGTCTCAAAAACCATGTTTTCCCCATTCTCCTCCTCCCTAGTAGAAACAGGTAAACTAAATTAATTAGTGAATAATGTTAAGTGATTGAAAGGTCACACCGGTATGATTTTCTCCTTTTGCATATTAATACATTTGTAAGCTGGTGCGTGTGGTGGCATATGCCTGTCCTGGGGAAGGCTGAGGCAGAAGGATCACAAATTCCACTCAGCTTGAGCAGTTTGGCAGTTTGTGAAATCTTATCTCAAAAAGATGGGGCTGCCTTCTGCCCACACTGAATGGTTTCTCTTCTGTGGTTCCCCTTTGCTAAGCCACCCTGCCTTGGAGCCACTGACTATGAACTTAAACCTCTACAAACTGTGAGCTAAATAAATCTTTCTTCCCTTAAAAAAAAAAAATAAAAAGACTGGCAAGGTGAAGGACCTGTATTCAGTCCCAGTACCCCACACACACACCCAAAGATGCCACTTGCCCTACTTTATCTGTTTATTCCAGTAAACTTCGAGAGAGTGGAGGGGAAATTCCCCTTCTGCTTACAAAAGCACAGTTTTCAGATTACTTGCCAAAGACAAGAAAATATGGATGGCTGAGTGTGATGACACAGGCCTGTAATCCCAGCACTTGGGAGATTTAGGTAGGAGGTCTACAAGCTTATGTCCTGCTTGGGCAGTTTAGACCCTGTCTCAAAATAAAAAGAGCTGGGGGTGTAACTCAGTGTGAAGGCCCTGTGTCAGTCCCCAGTACTGAAAAAACAAAAAAACGCAGGGTTTTTGTACTTCAGTTTTCCAGGTTGTTTTTCATTTTTAGGTATTGCTGATTAGACTACTGTATTTAAAATGCTTCTGGTGAACACTGACTTGAGAATGTTGGAATAATTCTTATGCCCTTTGGCCCAGCAAGTCCATTGCTATAGCTATCCTACAATAGACAAACAAGTTTGTGCAGTTTCATAGGTGCAGCATTATTTTTAATATGGAAATACTGGAAACAATTTACATCTCTGTCTGTAAGGAAAAAGTTAAATACAGCATGGTGCATCCACTCACTAGATTAGTATACAGCAGTTGAAAAGAATAAAGGAGTACTTTATGTGTTGATGTGAAACATCTCTAACGTTTATATACAAAGCCAGGTGTGATGCTGCATGCCTGTGACCCTGCCAATTCAGAGGCTGAAACAGGAGGGTTATGAGTTCCAGGCCTACAGGCACAATAGCAAGACCTCCATCTTCTTTTTTTTTTTTAAAGGACTTACTTGAAAGAAAAAATGCATAATGTATAAAGCATGCTACTCATTTGTGCAGGGGAATAAAAAGATACCTGAGAAATGTTAGGAGTGGCTGCCTGTAAAGATGTTAAGGGGGCAAGGTAGAGAAGAAAACTGATTTTTCACTGTATATATTCTTCTGTTCCTTCTGAAGTTTGTACAATGAACTTTTTCTTTTGGTACCAGAAATTGAACTCATGACCTTGTGCTTGCTAGGCAGGCCCCGTGCTGCTGAGCTATATCCCCAGCTGTACAATGAACTTATGCTATCTGTGTTAGCTTTTCATTATTATAATAAATACTAGAGATAATCAACTTATAAACAGAAGGAGTTTATCATGGCTTAGTTTCTGGTTTACAACTGGTTGACCCTGCTGCTTTCAGGCCTGAGAAGTAGTAAAACAGTTAATTTTTTACAAACTAAGCTTGTAGTTTCATGAAGCTGAAGAATGAATTTGCAGACAAAAGGAGGAAGGTAGGAGAGGAAAATAGCTCCTGGATTTCCAGGAGGGGTGTTGAGTGGATTGTCATGTGTCCTCTCAATCCAGAGCTTCTTAATGGATAAGCAGAGCATAGGAGTTGCTCTGTTGCTTAGTGGCCACCTATTGTATCAGAAGATGCTCCCCCAGCCAGTATACTTCAGTTTGTTAGTTGCCCAGGTAACAGTTTCAGTTATAGTTCCTGTTACTTTTGTTTCTTAGAAACTGTCATTGTGATACATAGCTGGTCACTATGATACATATTGTAAGAACCAATGAAAAACAGCCAAGTACTCTGCCTTTGTACTTTCCATTGCAGATCCCATGAACCTTACCCTGAACCTTCAGGGCCTGATATTTTGGGAATGATCCCAATCAGTGCCCTTTGATGTGTAATAATGGGTGTTCTTTCTGTGTTTCTGCTTGCTGTAGCACTGTAATAGGTATTTCTGTGGATTTGAAACAACCAGTTGGAACTCAAGCTGTCTTACTCAGTTATACATCATGCAGGGTTTAAAGGAAACCAGAATTTTAAAGAAAAAACATTTTGTATTTCGTTAATTTCCTCAAAACTCAGGAACTTAGTAAGCAAGGACTGCAATTCCTGATTTAGTAGGAAGGGGGTGCATTGCACGTTACCTGAGAAAGTTCATTGTTGGTTCAAAGTCCTAACTCACTGACTATTCTTAATTCTTATAAATATGGCTGATCCAGGCCGGGGATTTAGCTCAGTAGCTCAAAGTGCTTGCCTGTTAAATGTGAGGTCTTGAGTTCAATCCCCGGTACCAAAAAAAAAAAGGAAAAATACGGCTGATCACCCAGCTCTAACTCAGGCCCTTTCCCTAGACAGCTGCTTGCTTATTTATTTATTTATTTATTTTACTTATTTTTTTTGAGGCAGGGTCTTCCTATGTCATTCATGCTGGCCTTGAACTCACAGTGTAGCTCAGGCTGGACTCAGATTCACAGTGATCCTCCTGCCTCAGACTCCTGAGTGCTGAGATTACAGGTGTGCACCACCACACCCAGCCAACTGCCTTGTTCATAAACTAACTAAACTTTTAAATAATTTTTTTACTGTAGTACATCATGGCAAGAGATTGTAAGTAGAGCAAAATCACTCACTTCATGGTGAGGAAGCCAAAGACAGAGGAAAAGACAGTGATCAGAGTCTCATTATCTCCTTCAAGAGAACATCCCCCAATGACCTAATTTCTTTTCTGTTAGGCCCCACCTCTTAAAGGTCGCGTCACCTTCCAAAACGTCAAACTAGAGACCAAACCTTTAACACATGGACCAATGGGGAGCATTTAAGATCCAAAATAGAGCTCTAACTATTCAAAACAACATTAGTGAAGAAGAAGAAATGTCTTTTAGAATTAAAATAGCAAGGCTATGATTGAATTTGATCTATTTTCTGTTAGGATCAGTGATCTCTCAGATGCACTGGACCTTAATCTTCTATAAAAGTGCTTCTTGGCATACAATATTGCCATCCCATAGTAGCACCAAGGTGTTTTTATTCCAGAGACACTTCATGTTGGGATGAGGAATGCACACCATAAGAAAAGCAAGGGGACTTTGACTTTTAATGATATTAGGAACAGCTACCCCTCATTGACCGCCAGGCACTGTATATACATTAATTCTTCTTACACCAACCCAGAAGGTAGGAGGAAGTAAATGAATGACTTCTTTCATTAAACCAAAGGGCTGCTGCAGGCAACGTTGGTTGAATAAAGACTCCCTTGTGAGATAGTGCTCCTGAATCTCCTAGCTGCTTGATCTTATCTGCTTATACTTTTTCCCTTGTGAGCATGGTTCTAAAATTTAAACTGTGAAGCAAGCCATATGGGACCCAGGAAGAGAGAAGCCAGGAAGTGCCTCCTGTGAACCTACCATTAGAGGGACTGAGAATCAAGAACTCCCCGTGCCCCTGGCAAGCAACTGGCTGGTTGGAAAGACAGGTTGAGTTGATAACAACTGAGGTACAAAAGGCAACTAAATGCTTGTATTGTTTGGTTGACTTTGCAGACCCGGGGATGGTAGTCTGAACATGTATTGGGAGGATAATGGTATGCAGTGTGGCAAATATGAGGGATTTCGTTCTGTCTTGTCTTTGAAATCCACTATTGTTCTCATCATTTTGTTTTGTTCTGATTTATTGTTTTGCTTTATTCAATGTTCAGTTTTAATTGGTTTTATTCTGTTTTGTTTGATTTGATTTTGCTATGTCTGATGGAATGCGCAACTATTGTGAAGATAACAAGAAATACTATGGTAGCCATTGTTGATTTCCTATTCTGCTTCAAAGTGCTGTACCAGTTTCACTGCTTTGTTTTGATTGGCTTTATTCTGTTTTGTTTTGTTGGGTTTTATTATCTTTAAAATAAAGTAAGATAAATTAAAATTTGAACTGTGAGAAGAATCCTCCACACAGGGTTGGATGCCTGCTGCCAACTCAGGAATGTGGAGTGGGCCCTGTGGGTCTCAAGAACTGTGTGGTTAGCAAGAAATACCGAAAATTCTGAAGGTACTGTCCTGGAGAGCACTTGGAGAAATGCTAGCAAAGCCATTTGACTCTAATTTACCATTGCCATCACTGAGCCAGAATTTAGAGACTTTGCTTCTCACATGTGGGCTCACACTGGACCTTGGAGTCCATGCAGAGTATTTGCTGGATTGTTTAAGTAAGGCAAGAGGTAGAAGGGATATTATACATCTAGGATGCTAATATCTCAAGGTCTGAGCCCAGCTTTCTTCCATTTGGAAAGCCAGACTTTTCCTACTACTGACTGTCACACAAAGAGAAGGATTTCTTCCATGTAGCTCCCTGTTACTTGAAATAAGAAGCAGGTAACATGATCTAATGCCTAAGAGAACACAACAGTAGATAGACCTGGCTAATGATTCCTAAGAGTTCAGAAAGACCAAGTGTGCATGGTTCACTCCAGTTTTCACACTGTGTGGAAGGTACAAATGCAAGCATCACTGACTGCTTTGAATCCCATTTTGCAGAGTGAGTCCAAACCTCACATACCCATCAAAGTTCCAAAAGAGCAATCACAGAACAGGTTTGCCTCAGGTTTTGATGTTGACTGTTAGGCACAGGATCATCAAGCTTGGATTGAGGTGGGAGATTAGGGCATGGCTAGCTGGCTGGGCAAGTGAATGTGATCTGTCAATCACTGAGATCCAGGTCACATGCAGAAAAATAGTAAAATCCCTGCATCTGGTACCAATCAGAAAGTGCTACCTTCAGTTATTCTCACAAAAGCTCAAGCAAGTTTTTGATAGGACAGCCTAGATCTGACATCTGCCTAGGGACAAAACATGACCAGCATTAAGTTGGTAGCCACTATAACAGTGGTGGTGAACCTATGGCATGTGTGTTATTGTGTTATTCTTTGAAGACAAAAGATGTTAATGCAGAGTTACTTTTTCTAAACTAAACCCTCAGTATTCAGGTTTAATTGCAATGTTGGCACTTTGTGATAAATATGTAAGTTTTGGGTTGCAGTTTGGCACTCTACCTCTACAAGGTTTGCTATTACTGCACTATGAGATTCCTCAGTGGCCTGCACTCACTCTGCAGAGCATATTTATTTTCCTATATTTAATAAATATAAAATCTTACTACCTTTTTCACTTGTCTTGACTGATTCTTTGTTCAGGGAAGCAAGAACCTAGAAGGAACACCCCAGAACCTAGTAATAGGATGAGTTTCTAAAGTTGAAGCTAGAAGGGCCCTCACTGTGGCTTAGCATGATGTGGGTAGTTGCAAGCACTATGTGCACATGATGGCAGGTCTGTACTGCAAGAAGAGATAGGTCACCTGCTCAGAGCCTTGAAAGGTGCCACCATTCAGCAGACATCTGAGAACACAGCCTGTCCAAAAGGAGCCTTCCTTCCAGAGGTCAGAGCCTTACACAACTCATGAAAGCAACTGTTTGACTCCAGTTTTTACCCCTGTGCTCCAGGATGATAAATTCACATCATCTGAAAAACTCTTACTCATTTCAGAAATGAAGGAAAGTGGTTTCCTCAGAAGAATTTCTATTGCTCATAATTATCTCAGACAAAAATAGTTATCTACATGTTCAACCACTGACTAGAATTAATATTACTGTTTCCATTTTTTCAAGAACAAAATATATATAATTAATTTGACTATACAGTTAATATTTAATTGATTGATTGAGAGAGAGTCTCACTGTGTAGTCCAGGCCAGCCTTGAACTTGCTGAGATCCTCCTCCTGTAGCCTTCCAAGTGCTGGGATTACAAGCACGTGCCACTATGCCTGACATGAGACTTTTTTTTTTTTTTTTTTGCGGCACCAGGGATTGAACTCACAGCCTCACGTCTGTCAGGCAGGCACTTAAGTCACTGAGCCAAACTCCCGGCCCTCATGAAACATTTTAAACATTTTTTATTTTTAATTGAAAGTTGTACATATCTGTGGGATATAGTGTGACTTTTTTTACATGCTGGGAGTAGAATCCAGGGCCTGGAATATGTTAAGCACATGCTTTAACCCCTGAGCT
>RJWM01034894.1:0-19355 GCA_004363535.1 Dasyprocta punctata | reverse complement strand
TACAACAGGTCCTACTACTTCCACAGCACCATCACCAGTCACCTGGACCACTGCCATAGCCTCCTTCTCACTGTTCTCCTTGCTTTCTCCCTCATTCCTACTGGATGATACGGCACCCAGAGACCCTTTTTCTTAAATCACAGGACAAATCACTTCCCTTCTCTGCTCACATCCTTCATGTGACTTCCCATTTATTCTGTGTCAGAGTCCTCTCCCCGGCCCTGCCACCTCTCAGACTTCATGTCCAACTGCTCCCCCGTCACACTGCTATAGTTGTACTGGCCTCCTCGCTTTTATTCACAATCTGTGACAAGCACACTCCTCCCTCTGGGCCTTGGCATTGCTACTCACCTGCTTGGATCATTCTAACCTTAGATATCTGCCAGGCCCACTTCTTCAGTTCCTTCAGGGCAGCTCAGACAGGGCACTCCCATAGAAGCTTACCTGGGCACTCTATGTACAATTCCAGCCTTGGTCTCTGTGTCTCTGTCTTTCTTCCTTCCTCCTTTCCTTGCCTTTTTTTTTTTTTTTTTTTTGAGACAGGGTCATGCTAATAGTTCTGGCTGGTCTTTGGCCTTGAACTCAGTGATCCTTTTGCCTCAGCCTCCCAGGTGCTGGGATTGCAGGTGTGTACCACCAAGCCTGTCTTCTTCCTTGTTTTAAAATTTTATTTATTTATTTATATTTTGAGACAGAGTCTCACTATACAGTTCAGGTTGGCCTTGAACTCAAGTGATCCTTCTGCCTTGGCCGTCTGAATGCTGGGATTACAGGCGTGTGCCACCACACCTGGTTTCCCCCTCCTGTTTTGTACCATAGCCGTTATACATCTGACATACAGTTGGCCTTCCTTATTGTGAGTTCCACATTGCAGTTTCAACCAGCTTTGAATAAAAAATATGAAAAAACTGCATTTGAATTGACCATATACAGATTTTTGTCATTATTCCATAAATAATGTAACTATTTACATGGAATTCTCACAGTATTAGGTATTTTAAGTAATCTAGAGAAGATGTAAAGCATATAGGATAGGGATGTGGTAGCACACACATATCATTCCAATACTTATGAGGTTGAGGCAAGAGGATTGCATGTTTGAGTCAGCCTGGGCTACATAGAGTTTAAGGCCCAGGCTGAACTATATAGTGGGATTTTGCCTCAAAAAACAAAACCAATGAAATAAAAAAGAGAGAAAAAGAAATATATATGGAATTCACTGTATGGTTTATATACAAATATTGTACCATTTTATATAAGGGACTTGAGCATACACTGATCTGGGTTTTTTTTTTTTTTTTTGTGTGTGTGTGTGTGTGTGTGTGTGTGTGTGTGTGACAGGGTCTCACTATGTAGTTAAGGCTGTTCTTGATTCACTATGTAGTCCAGGCTGGCCTTGAACTCATGGCACTCTTCCTTGCCTCAGCTTCCAGAGTGCTGGGACTACAGGTGTTTGCCACCATGGTCAGCTGGATTTGGTCATCTGTAGGGGGTCGTGGAAACAATTCCCCAAGGATATCGAAGGATAACTATATTCACAGGTTTGTTTATTGTCTGTTACTCTTTCAGGAATCAGTCTCCTGCCAGGCATGGTGGCACATGCCTGTAATCCCAGCACTCAGGAGACTGAGGCAGGAGGATTGCTAGGAGTCTGAGGCCAGCCTAGACACCATAGTGAGTTCAAGGCCACCCTGAACTACATAGCATGACCCCATCTAGAAAAAAAAAAGGAATCAACCTCCATGTGGGACTGTGGTTTACTTTGTTTAGTTTACTGCTGTGTCCTCAGTGCCTAAAGCAGTGTTTGACATGCAGAAAATGCTCAGTAACTATTTGTTGAATGAATGAATCAATGGTCATGTAGGACAGGACTAGGGTGGGTGAACAGGTCCAGTGATCACTCAGGGTTCTTTGTTTGTTTGTTTGTTTCTTTCTCTTTTTTTTTGTGGCACTGGGGATCAAACTCACAACCTTGCATCTGCCAGACAGGCGCTTAAGCCACTGAGCCAAACTCCCAGCCCTAGTTTTTTGAGACAGGGTCGCACTATGTAGCTCAGGCCGGCCTTGTGCTCACGTTGTAGCCCAAGCCAGCCTGGAGCTCACAGTGCTCCTCCTACCTCAGCCTCTCAAGTGCTGCCATTAAAGATTAAAGGCGTGCACCACCACGCCCAGCTACTCAGGGTTCTTCGTGAGGTGTGGTGGGGTGACTATCCCTATATTAAGAGGGGTTAGGACACTGGAAATGTTTTGTATGTATGCATATGGCTGCATGTGTGCCCACTGGAAAATGATAGTGGGTGCTTGGCCTTTGGTCACCTGCTCCGGCTTAAGGCCAGGGGGCACCCAGGCATACTCTTCTGAAGCACAGCCTGAGTCGTCGTCAGAGATGGAGTGGCGCTGGAAATCCGAGATTAGGCGACACATGATGCGTTCCAGGTCCACAGGCACCGTGTGCACTGCGTGTTCCTCCCTCGGGCATTTGCAGTGTTGGCAGATCTTTCTTTGAGGGGGAGACAGTAGGTCAATTACTAAGGAGTTGCTTATCCAGACCCACCCGACTCCCTCAACAGACCAAACCCGGTTGAAAGGCGGGACACGCAGATTACAGAGCTCTGCACGTGGGGCTAGGGTCTCTGGCCAGGCCGCGGAGATTAGGGCCTTGGCAGTGAGGGGCTCAGCTTCTAGTTGATGGCACAGCAGTAAAACTGGCTGAGGGAATTGGGAGTGTGGCCTAAGATATGAAGGGGAGGGGCTGTGGGGTGTCAAGGACATCCGGTAACCTTCCAGCTCTGGAGCTTGGGGCAGACTCTCCGGGCAGTGGCCTGAGTAGGTGGGACTCTGGGACTGAGCATGGAGTCGAGGAACTTCCCCTCAGGAAAGGTTCCACACTTTGCAGGGAAACTGATGAGGCTCTGAACTCGCTTGTGTGTTGGGAGGTGGTGATCCTGTGGGACTGTGCGCTCTCTCTGAGGTCTTTTATGAGCTTCTGGGTGCAGGGATCCAGTGGTTATAGGACACTGGGCCTGGGACAAGAGTCCTGAGCCTAAGAAGGAGGCTGAGGGGAGGACCGCTTGGGTGTTGTCAGGGCCGAGGAAGGAGGGTCTCCCTGGGGATGGGACTCCAGCCTGGGGACTTTTGGGGCTCTGCAGTGGGTGGAGCTCTCCTGGAAACAACTTTAGCTAACGCGTCAGGGGGCGGGGTTCCGCAGCTGAGTTTGAACCTCTTTTTTTCCCTACCGAGGTCTATCCAGGGAGCTCCGGCCTAGGGGCATGGCCTGAGTCTCCAGGAGTTTCCCTGAGGGCGGGGCTCTGACAAAGGAGAGGTGTTGGGTGCGTCTCTTACCTCCACCCGTGTAGCAGGAAGCCTGGGCACTGCTCTTTGCAGGAGTTGCAAGGCTGGCCCCGGTCTGGGTCATCTGCCTCCGGAGGCTGTCATGGGTGGGGGTAGACGCAGGGCCGGGCAAGTCGCCGGGGAAGGGAGGGAGAAGTCAAGTTCGCTCCTCCACTGCCAAGCCCACGACCACACGCTGGGGCCTGTCCCACCAGGGCAGCGCTGGGCAGGCTGGAACAGCGCCTGGAGTGCGGGGGGAAGGGCACAACCGAGCCAGCGGCGGGGCATCTGAGGCTACCTCCCCTCATTTTGCCCCCCTTTTCTGGGAATTGCCCAGGCCTCCCTGCCCCAGCCTCGATCATCTCTCGCCAGCTTTCAATTCTTCCGGGCTCAAACACCTCCTCCAGAATCAGAGTACCCCGCCAGAGCAGAGTCCCTAATCTAGGCATCCCCTGTCAGGCTTCATCCTGGTCTCATCTCCACCCAGGAAGTCAGCAGTACTCTGTTGCCCTGGGTGGGAGTCTGGGACCTCATCCTTCCTTGGGATCACCAGAAGAACCCGTCTCAGAAACCCTAGTTTTAGTCCCTCTTACCTAAAGAACCGCTCCTCCCCCAGGATCTTAGGAGGCTGCTGCTCCACTCAGAAACCTCCACACCAAGCAAGACCTTGGCATTTACCCTTTGTATTCTAGGACTTCAATTCTCTGGACCACCAAAACCCAGACCCCACATTTGCTGGTCAAAGGCTCCCTTTAAAGAAAAAGACTCTCGTATCTAGGAAGTCAAAAGCTCTCAGACTTAGGTGGAAACTTGGAAGCCCTATTACCCCAAATCCCTTGATCATAAGCATTGGGCACCTCAGGAGTATAGGACTCCACCACTTACATTATGTTCCAAGACATGGGGGTCCCTTACCTCAGAGACTCAGGAGTTCTCTGCTCATCTCAACACCTGGAGACCTAGTCTTTTGGCCCTCCGAATTCCCTCCCATAATTCACATGAAAGGGGAGCCCACCAGCTCCCAAGGGTGCTGATAAAGGCATGGTGGTGGCCCACGCCTGTGATTCCAGCACTTAGGGTGGCTGAGGCAGAGGATCGTTGCAAGTTCAAGGCCAGCCTGGGGTTACATAATGAGTTCAAGGCCGGCCTGGGGTTATATAGTGAGTTCAAGGCCAGCCAGAACAACATAGAGACCATGTCACAAACAAACAAACAAAAAAACAAACAATTGTTTCAGGAGGTGATTAGGGAGCTAGGGCAACCATATCTACACATTCCTGCAACTTTACACCTCCAGCAACACCAGCGTCCAGGCCAGAGAAAGCTGGGAATGGGGATTCCCCGGCCTGCGACGCTCCTCCTCGCTATCCCCCTGCCCCCTCGCCAGGACCTCCTCAGTTTACCCTTGATCCCCACCGCTGCCCTGATTCGCGCTTACCACACGCCCGGAGCGGCGTCTGCGGGACCCACGCGCGAACATGGCGCGTCCAGACAGGGTCAAGCCAGGCCGGGTCAGGCGAATGGAATCCGCCAGGCCACCGCGCGTCCGGTCTGGGAGCTGTGTTCCGTAAACCTGACACCCGCGTGGGAGGGGCGCGGCCGACTGGGCCCGCCCCTGGGCCTGTGCTCTCCGCGTGCCACCCCTGCCTGAAGGTGAGCGGCCAGCATCCTGGAGCGTCCTGTACTCTCCGCCGGGCAGCAGCAGGGTGTCCAGAGGCAGGACCTCCAGAACTCACCGTGCCACGTAGCCGCTAGGGTTCGCAGGCTGCGGTGGAGGAGGTGTGTGTGGGTGTGTAGGTGCGGGGACTTGGAGGTGGTGAACTGACTGGAAGGGGTGTGTCGCCGCTTTGTGTGGATTCATTTTGGATGCTTATTTGGGGCAAGAGTTAGAAGTCATCTCTGGTCACTCCTCACTGGTGAGGTCCTCACAATCTTTTCCTCCCGTGAATGTTGGGAGAATATCACGCAACTTCATTGGCAGTTCCAGGTGGTGTTCCATGACTCCCACTAGACTGCTAGGCCCTCCGTAGTCCCTTCTCAGAGGCAGGATTATTTCAGACTTCTGGGGAGGGCGTTAAAGTCCCTGGCCGGGTTCCAAGGCCCTCTTTCTCGCTTCCTCCCATCCTTACAAGTTTGGATGTTGTACCCCCTAACTGCAGAGGCTGGAGACTGGACTCTTGATGTCCGCCTTCTCTCCCCCGCACCCATTTTTCCCTCTCCTTGAGCTCGGATCCTGAGCTGCGAGTCCCCGCTTCGCGCTCTCTGGCTGCAGCCGTGCCTCGGGGCTGGGAGGGGACCCTGCGGGCAGTCGGAACTCAGAACTCGGGCGCCCGACCGGGGTCTCTAATTAGGCAGGAGGCGGTGGCGGTCAGCCGGGCCTTTCATCGTGGGCGCCAGGGAGCTCCCTCCATACCATTACACAGCTGTCTCTACTCGTCCTTCTTGTCCGAGGGAGGAGTCCGGGAGAGGGAAAAGAGAATGAATAAATTGACGAAGGAATCAGGCAGACGCCCCGCCTCCCGCCTCCGGCCTCCCACCCAGCCGGTCTTGCAGTTTGCAGCCAGGACGAAGGCGAGGAAAAGGCAAGACAGCAGGATAAGAAGATGAGGGGATAGGGCGAGGTCTCCCTGTGGAATCTCCCTCTTACAGGCCACTCAGGTTCAGAAGCTTAGGTTCCTTTGCTTGCCAGTGATCAAAGAGGCCGTGTATTTTGGTAAAAAGGAAAAAGGATTTATTCGAAGCTAGCTCTTCGGACTTGGAGGGGCCCATTTATGTCAAATCACCATCTTCTCGTGTACAGGTGGACAAGTCTTTTATAGCAAGCGACAAAGAGGAGCACAGAGAGACCATGGTGAACTCCACATTTACTTTATCACTTCCAGCCACCTTTGGTTCATTCCTCTTGCTTGTGGAAGGAAACTGGACTCCAGCCTTCGTATATTCTGTCGCTTATTTTAGGCTGAGGGGAAGAAATGTTGCTTATGTGCTCAGCAGGACCAAGTCTGGAGAAATTGCTTACCTCAACAAAAAAAAAGTCTAACTTTTAAAATTCTACTATTATTTTTTGGGGGTACCGGGGATCAAACTCACGACCTTGTGTTTACCAAGCAAGCATTTGAACCGCTGAGCTAAATCCCCAGCCCAAAAATTCTATCTTGAAAAAAAATTAAGTTCTATCTTGAAGTGCTGGTCACATCTCTAGTCAGCAGTTTGGAGGAGAGGGGTCCCCAGGGACTGGGAAAGATCTTGGCTAAGGGAGCAGGGTGAGAACTAAGCCCTAGAAAGACTGGTTATCCCGCACCTGGTAGCAGGTCAGTGAGCTTAGAATGGCAGGTAAGCAAGGCTGCACGGGATGCATGGTGATTACCTGTGGATCAGGCTCAGAGTTTCCTCTCCCCCATCGCTCCCTTTCTGACCCCAAGAAAGACACACTAAGAAATTAGAGGCTGGGTGTGGTGGCACATGCCTGTGATCCCCACACTTGGGAGGCTGAGGCAGGTGGATTGCTGTGAGTTCAAGGCCAGCCTAGATTACATAAAGAGACCTTGTCTTAAGAAAAAACAAATAAAAAAAGAAATTAGAGCCAGGTGGACTAGGTGGTTGAGGAGTTTATTTGGGGAGAATTAGTCACGTTTGTTCTTCCTTGGGAGGGGGTCTTCAAACAATACCGAAGGGTGCAGGAAGGGGGGTCTGGAGGGGAGAAGGGGGCCACAGCCAGACAAAATGGCAACACACGATCACAGGCACTACCAACATCACAGACACAGCAGAGGGTGCAGGATAGGGGCTCCAGACCAGGCCTCCAATCCCCCCCCGCAGCTGGATAGGTGAAGGTGTGGAGGGAGGCAGGGGCAGGGGGAGAGGGGTGGGTCAGCCCCACAGACTCATTGGCTCCTTCCTCTGATAACCTAGCTGTGTGATCAAGGGTGAGGGCAAGGGTGGGTGGGTATTTCTGTCTGGATCCCACCCCTCACCCTCCAAGCCTTATCACTCAGCTCTTCCCAGGCCACCAAGGTCCCCAGTCTTGGCCTGGTGGGTACATTCCCCCCTACCCTTAGACAAATTCATCTTGCAGCTTCTAGTCACACCCCACCCCCACCATTGCCCAAACCCTCTCACTTTAAAGCACTTTCTTCATTGCTCCTTTCAGGGAGGGGCTGCTCCTTCCAAAACCACCACATAAGCCCCACTCTATGTCCTGCTCTGTTTGGAACCCTCAGTAGGACCTCACACTGAACTTGCCCTTTTCCCAAGCACTACTTCTTGCCCCACTCAAGGTCTATCCCCTTTATAATCAGGCTCACTTCTGAATGTTCCAAGTTACAGCTCCAATCCAAGACCTGCCCACTCTGGAGCCTGCTGTCCTCTTTACTGAAAATGCCCCTTCTAGAGCCACGCTTCACCCTTCCAAGTCCCATGGCAGAGTGCCTCAGGGACTCTTCCTCTAGACTCCAGATCCAGCAAGTCTGGAACCCAGTCCCTGCCAACCAGTCCCCTTCACTCCACAGCTCTCCGCCAAGACCACTATGGGTGCGAAGCTGTCTTCTCTACCCCAGACCCTGTCCCGGGTCTTCACCTTTCTCCTGCCCGAGGGGCTGACTTTCCCATTACAGCCTTGGTTCAGCCTTGCTAGAGGAACCAAGGCCAGAATTTAGGAGGCAGGAGGGGAAAGGGGAGAGAGTCCAAAATCACACTCACCCTCCCCCACGCGGCTGAGGCCTGTCCCCTCCCTGTTCCCCTCCAGAGCCCCTGAACCTCAAGGAACAGGGCCAGGAACAGAGAGGGGCTGAGGGGTGTAAAGGAGTAGGTGGGGGTAAGGGAGGAGCCCACTTAACACTGGGCCCCAAGTGCATAAAGGAAGTGGGCGAGGGCAGGGCTCAGACAGATAAATAGATATTTATATATATATTATATTATATATATATATATATAAACAGCAAAGACAGGGTCTCCTGGCTTGAGGGGTGGAGACCTAGGGTCCACGGGCAGGAAGGGGGGCAGGTCTTCTCCTGAGCTCTTGCCCACCCAGGGGGTTCTTCGGGGCTGCACTGACCTGTAGAGACAAAAGACACAGAAAGGAGAAGGGGTCCAGACACAGGTGACACCCTTGAGGAGGGCCTGAGCTGCTGTCTTCTCCCTCTGGCTTTATCTTCTGCCATCTTTTTCTGCTTCTTCCACCACTCAAAGTTCTGAAGTCAGTTTCATCCCAGTGTCATCACTCAGAAGACATTCTTTTTTTTTTTTTTTTTTTTTTTTTTTTGCGGTACTGGGGATTGAACTCGCAACCTCATGCCTGCCAAACAGGCGCTTAAGCCACTGAGCCAAACTCCTGGCCCTAGTTTTTTGAGGCAGGGTCGCACTATGTAGCTCAGGTCAGCCTTATGCTCACGTTGTAGCCAAAGCCAGCCTTGAACTCACAACGCTCGGCCTACCTCAGCCTCCCGAGTGCTGGGATTAAAGGCTTGCGCCTCCATGCCCGGCTTCAGAAGACATTGTTGACTGTCCCCTCCCACCACTTCTGGGTTAGGCACCAAAGTGATTCATGTCCTGCCTCCCAAATACCTATTAACTGGTACTGTTCTAGCTATTAGTAAAAAACTATATTGAGGGCCGGGGACTTAGCTCAGGAGCATAAATGCCTGCCTAGCAAGCACGAGATTGTGAGTTCGATCCCTGGTACCAAAAACAAAACAAAACCAAAAAACCCATATTGAACCAGACATAGTAGCGCACACCTATAATCCCAGTACTTGGGGAGGCTGAGGCAGGAGGATTGTAGTGAGTTCAAGCCCAGCCTGGACTACATGGAATGTTGGAAAGGTCACACAAGGGCTTGCAGACCAAGTTGTGAGGACTGCAGCATTGTCTGGATGAGATGTGAGTCATGGGATGATTTGTTTTGTTTTGTTTTGTTTTGTTTTTCTGAGACAGGGTCTCCCTATGTAGTTCAGGCTGGCCTCGAACTCGTGGCCATCCTCCTGCCTCAGCCTCCCAAATGCTGGAATTACAGGCATGTGTCACAAGTACAGGGTACTATGAAAAAGATACCGGAGGATTTGTTTTAGACAGGAAAGTCAGGCAAGACCTCATTGAGCAAGTGACCCAAAGGACAAAAGGGAGCTGGCCAGGGAAAGACCTCAGTGAGTGTAAGTGTGACAATCCAGGGTAAAGGAAGTCCTAAGGCCCTCAAGTCAGACTGTGCCTAGTACCCTGAGATGGCCAGTTTGGTTGAAACTGAGTGGGGCTAGCAGTAGGAGTGAGCAGGGTTTTAAATATGTAGGATCTTGTGGCCAGAGTGAAGACTTCTGCTCTTAATGTGAGTGCACTGGAGGACGCCGCGGACTTCTGAGCACGGGAGGGTCATGGGCTAGTTTAGGGTCTAATAGAATTCCTCTGAATGCTGTGAGTTCACAATAGAAATGGGAGTGGACACCTGGAACAGGTCTGGGGAGATGCGGTGAGGAGTGGAAAGACTAGGGCACATTTTGATGGATATTCTGATTGGGTGTGGGATGCTTGAGCCCTTCCCATCCTGGCTAACCCCGTGCCAGAAACTGGCTCGACCCACTTCCCCTTGGTTTCTCATCACTTGGGGGCGGGGGGCGGATTGAACCCAGGGTCTTCTCACTGAGTTACATTCCCAGCCTTAAAAAAATAAATAAAACAACAACAACAACACAACGAAGTTTTTTGAAACAGAGTCTTGCTATATCACTAAGTTGCCCAGGCTGGGCTTGAATTTGCCTCAGCCTCCCGGAGTGCTGGGATGACAGGTGTGCACCACCAAGCCCTGGTCCAACCACTTTTCTTTTAAGGTCCACCAAAGAGGCCAGAAAGGCTTTCCAAGACTCTCCACTCTGACCCTTTTTCTGCTTTGAAATTCCACACCACCGCTGTCACCCCGTGGGTTGGGGAGAGGTGGCAAATTTACCACTCCTCCAGCTTTGGTGAACTCCTCTGACCTTCAAGACTCAGCCATTTATCTTCATCTTCTATTGGCCTTATCACCTACTGGTGTATCAGTCACTTCTAAGACGCACCTCGTCTTTCCTTCTGCGGCTCCTGTGCTTCGATGAGTCTTTACTGCGCAAGTCTCCTTGCTGTTGTCTCCTTTCATTGGCTACCCACTTATCTCCCTTTGCCTTCATCTAAAACTACACTTCTCTCTCCTTCCCATTGGCTCCTTATTCTGCCCATCTTGAGGCACAACTCTCCTACCCTCCACTCTGGCTAGTTTCTCAATTTTACCACGTAGCTCTGGCTTTCTATTGGTTCCTTCAAATTTTGGCCCTTACTCGTCCAGCAGACATCCTAGCACCATCCACTCCTGACTCTTATTGGTTCGCCGACCCGCCTATTTCCTTTCATGTAACCTAATTGGCCGCACCACCCGCCCATCACTCACCAGATTACATCTGATTGGAGAAGGAGGTGGGCGCACCCTGTGGGCCGTAGCCTTGCTGACCATAGTCGCCCTGGGGCCCGTAGCCACCGCCGCCGGCTGGCTGCCCATAGTCGGGCTGGTAGCCGCCCTGGGGCCCGTAGGAGTCCTGGGGCCCATACCCGCCGGGGCCCTGCCCGTAGCCCGCATCGCCATAGGCGTCCCCAGGTGCCGGTTGCTTCTCGGGGGCGCCAGAAGGTGCGCGCAGGAATGGGGCGGCCCAGCCTGTCTCCTTGAATACGAACCATAGATTGCCGACCCAGAGCACAAGGTTCAGGAAGCCGAACACCTGCAGGGAGACAAAGCCCGGCTATGGTTTCCTGCCCATTGCCTTGACGGCCCAGGGGACATCAAGATCACTGGCAAGCGAGCAGGAATGGGCAAGCAGGGCATGAATCTGTGGACTGCGTCCCAGCGCGTGAACCTTAATGTGCGGAAAATCACCTTGGGGGTGCGTGTCAGAATTTCAGATTCCTAGGGGTGTTGAGCTGTATCTGTATTACATGCACAAGTATTTATATATTTGCACATATATATTATTACATATACATGTTTGTACATGTATAAAATATAGTAAATTTAAGTTTGTAATATATCCTAAAATATAAGCATACATTTCTATTAAATATACTAACAAATGCATGTATACACGTGTATATACAAACATAAATGCCCATGTATAAAATACTATCTAGTATATTCATATAAATGGCACTTTATAAAATAGTTTAAAAAAACACTTTATATAACTTTTACTCTATGTTACATGCTCTTCTAGGCACTTTATTTTATTTTTATTTTTACTTTTTTTGCGACATCAGGGATTGAACTCACAACCTCACGCCTGTCAGACAGGCACTTAAGTCACTGAGCCAAACTCCCAGCCCTGGTTTATTGAGGCAGGGTCGCACTGTGTAGCTCAGGCCGGCCTTGAACTCACAACGCTCCTCCTACCTCAGCCTCCTGAGTGCTGGGATTAAAGGCGTGCGCCACCACGCCCGGCTCTTCTAGGCACTTTAGATGTTATTAGTTCACTTAAAATTCCATTGGGGGGCAGGAAGTAGTATCTCCTTTTACTTTTAAATTTATTTTATTGCTATTATTATTATTGTGTTTTTTGATACGGGATCTCCCTATGTAGTTCAGGCGGGCCTCAAACTCCCTGTGTAGCCCAGACTGGCCTCAAATTCACATCCTCCTGCCTCAGCCTCTGGATACTTTGTGTGTGTGTGTGTGTGTGTGTGTGTGTGTGTAGTATTAAGGATTGAACCCAGGTGAGCTTTGCCATTGAGCTACATTCTTGGGACATTTTTGTTTTTAATTTTGAGACAGGGTATCACTATGTTTCACAGGCTGGCCTTAAATTTATGGTCCTCCTGCGTCAGCCTCCCGAGTAGCTGGGATTACAAGCATGTTCCATGCCATTTAGTTGGTATCTGCATTTTAAAGCTGAGGAAGGCCAGGCATGGTGGTGCACTCCCAGCACTCAAGAGGCTGATGCAGGAGGATCACCCCAAGTTTGAGGCTAGCCAGGGCTACACGGTGAGTTCAAGGCTAGCCTGGACTACATAGTGAGACCTTGTCTCAAACAAAAAAACAAACAAACAAGCCAAAAAAAAAAAAAAAGCTGAGGAAACTGAAGCCTAGACAGGCTAAATTGTCCAAGTTCTCAGAGCCAACAAGTGACAGGAAAAGTTGTAATCTTAGCATCTGTAACACTTGTATAAGATTTACCTGTGCCAGGCCCTTTTCTTTTCTTTTTTTTTTTTTTCGCGGCACCGGGGATTGAACTCACAACCTCATGCCTGCCAGGGCAGCGCTTAAGGCACTGAGCCAAACTCCCAGCCCTGGTTTTTTGAGGCAGGGTCGCACTATGTAGCTCAGGCCGGTCTTGCGCTGGCGTTGTAGCCCAAGCTGGCCTCGAACTCACAACGCTCCGCCTACCTCAGCCTCCCGAGTGCTGGGATTAAAGTCGTGCGCCACCACACCTGGCGCCAGGCCCTTTTCTAAGCACTTTGTATGTTATTAGTTCACTAAAGACTCTACCTTGGAGCAGGACCTATTACAAATCTTCAGTTTACTAGCTCAGATTGAACCCTGAGAAGTTAGTTACATGTCTAGCTTCAAGTCACAGAGCTTCCAAGAGGGAGAGCTAAAATTTGAGCTCACACAGTGACTCCACCTAGTAGGGGGTGTACAAGCAGGAAAACATTTCATTTTTTAAATTATCACTAAAGTCCTAAGAAGATACTGAGTTGTGGGACATTCTACTCGACTACTGTGGGTCCAGGATGTAGGTCTTCCAAACTTAATCTGGACAGGTCTCCCATTCTCCTCTTGGGGCCAGTATGTGGTATCACAGTGGTTACAATTGCTACCTCATCTTTCAACATTCTGTTGTTTGCATGCCACCTCCAGGGAGCCCTCTGGATCTCCCCTGGCTTACCCCACATTCTCTCTCGACCATTCCTCACTACAGACTGTGAGTTTATCAGCCTCCCTCTTCCAGCCAGCCCAGCCAGCTTCCCAGAGCTTACCACAGAGGTGTTGAGCCCTGAGGTCACAGGGTCCCTCAGCTCCTTGCATGTGTTCCCCGTCTGGTGGCAGACAGCCATCTCCTTGATAATGTTCTCTGGGTCCGTGGCCATCTTCACATCAGACAGTCCCTTGGCCCAGGCAGAGGAGCTAACCAGCCACATGAAGGCGAATACTGCAGTGGCCAGAAAGTCCTGGGGTGGCAGGGGTGAGGAAGATGGCACTGTGAGTGAGCTGCCTTATGCTGAGCCCCGGGGCCTCCTTGGATCACAGGTTTCTTGGGAGGGGGGCCCAGAAGTGGCCTGTGTCTGTCCCCTAACTTTTTAGCTCTGCAGCCCACAGCATTTTCACCTGAAGGTGGCTCTCCCAGCTTGAGCTTGGGAGCACATTTGACCCAGAGGCTGTGGGAGTGTGATTGTGATGTGTGGGTGGGCGTTGCAGGAGAAACTAGTGGGTTGTTTCCGAATCTGTGGCATAGTGGTGTATCTTTCTGCTTTCATCTGCATGTGGGAATTTGTGTCATTTTATGCCTGGGATGAGGGTGTGTGAGTACAGCGGTGTAGAAATCAGTGTCTGTGTGGCAGGATGACATGCATGACTGTCACAGTGAACCTCTTTGTTCTCCTTCCTTTGATCTAGACCATGTGGTTGTAAGAGTTGGCAGGTTCACAGGTGTGGGTCTGTCTGGGATTCTGTGTAGGCTGCGTGTCCCCAAGACTCTGTGACTCTGTGTGCCTGATGTCTGTTGTCGACTCATAAGAGATGGCAGCAGCACCAGCATGTGTGGCTTTTTTCTCTGCGGGCTTGTCTGGGAGTTAGTGTGGCCTGTGAGCCAGATTAGCTATGTCCCTGGGGCCTTGTGTCCCCCAGTCGCTGTGTGCAATTGGCTGTGGGGACTCACCAGCATGGGCCCTTTGTTGTTTTCTCGGTACTTGTTCTGTAGGAAGATGTAGGTGGCCAGAGCCCCCATGGAGTAAAGGAAGGCAAACACAGCCACGGTGACAAAGAATTCAGCTGAGGAGGAGTAGTCCCCTACTAGGAAGACCTTGGTGGTGCGCCCTCGGCAGTTGGGTGCATCAAAGTACACTTGGTGCAGCCTGCAGAGAGAGAGGAGGGCAGGTGTGGCCCAGCCCTTAAGCACACCCCTCATTCTTCTGTTCTGACATGGGTTCATCCCCCAGACTCTGACAGGGTCCCAAGAAGAGGGGTAAGCAGCCATTCACAGAGCACCTGTGATATACCCAGTCACATTGCATTGGTTTCTCAAAGCATCTTAGTTGGATAGGTGTTATTCATCCTTTACTCCCACCCAGGGACCCTTTCTTGTTTTTTCTAGGCTGTGCTTCAACTTGATATGTAGCCCAGGCTGGCCTCAGACTTGTGATCCTCCTGCCTCAGTCTCTCAAGTGCTAAGATTCTAGGTACATGCCACCACACCCAGCTGATACCCAGATACATCTTGCCTCTTGGTTATTCCTAGCAGATGCCAGGCATCCTTCTATCCCAGGATCTTTGCACTGGCAGTTCCCCTTGCCATGAATGCTCTTCCCTTTGATATTTTCATGTCTTCCTCCCCCATCTCCTTGAAGTGTTGCTCAGCTGTCAGTCTCAGCAAGGCCTTCCTGGATCTCAGCATTTAATGTGCTCCTTAGTCCCCTTCCTTGCTCTATTTTTTTTTCTGAAGCAGGGATCTCCAGCTGACATAGGTTTTATAATCTTGATTTTTGCTGTAACCACAAGAGGGCAGGGATTTTCCCACTGTTTTGTTCACTGCTGTATCCCCAGGGCCTGGCCAAGGTGCTCTGCTGTGAGCAATGTTTACTGAATGAGATTCAGCAGGTGGAAACAGGTACAGAAGAATGCATTAAGTTGCCTAAAGTCACATGCCTGGAAAGAGTGACAGAGTGGGGGTCTGAACCCTGTTTCTCCCCCTATATCATGTTGATTCTTCTCCCTATCCCACTTCTAGTCCCTGAGAGAGGGAAAAAAACAAAAACAAAAACGAAAACAAACCATATGCAGAGCAGAGGAAAACCCAGGGGCTACAACACAGGAAAAGAAAGACAGGAAGGAGGGCAGAAGGGATTTTTTTTTTGGTACCTGGAATCGAACTCACAACCTTGCACCTGCCAGGTAGGTGCTTAGGCCACTGAGCTAAATCCCCAGCCCTATTTTTCAAGACAGGGTCTCACTATGCAGTTCAGGCTGGCCTTGAACTCACTTTGTAGCTCAGGCTGGTCTCGAACTCATAATGATTCTCCTGCCTCAGCCTCCCCAGTGCTGGGATTAAAAGTGTGTGCCACCACGCCCGGCTGGCAGAAGGGATCTTGAAATAGGATGTGTATGTGTGAGGGGAGGGGCAGCCTGGGATAGTGTCCTGGGACCAGGGCCTTTCCTGCAGTGTGATGGAGGGAAGGCTTGTAGGGGGAAGTGTGTGTGAGGAAAAGGACTGGAGTGAGGGCTCAGTGCTCTGGCCTCAGACTTGGGGGCAGAATTCTAAGAGTGTGTAAAAGAGGTCCTAAGGGAAAGGGCTTACATTTATTGGCCTCCTACTAAGCACTTCACATACTTGCCTCATTTAATGACACCCCCCTCTTAAAGTGGGCATTCTTATATCCATTTTACGGATGAGCAAGTAGAGACTTAGCAAATTAAGCTACTCGTCCAAGGTTGTACGAGGCGTTGAATCTGGCTTTGAGTTTCTATGTTTCTGGTAGGATGGCTTCGGAGAGAGAGTGTGTGCAAAGCGGGGAGGAGTGGTCCTTAAGTGGTATCAAGGCTGTGTGGGAGGCTTATTCAGCAGGACTCAGCACAACATTTGTTTTCTGGGAGACTTGTGGGTTAAGGACAGATCCCAAGACCCAGATCCTAGGTGTGGGAGGCATGGTGGAGTGGATAGGGGATCTTGTGGGTTCCTCTATGATCTTGTGGGTTCCCAAAGGGCTGGCTCTAAGCAGTATCCCATGCTGCCAACTACCCCTTCTTTCCCAACCTTTTTTCCCTGGCTTCTGTGGGTCGATGGAGTCCTGGTTGTCTCTCTACCTCTCCCAAGCCATCCATTCCTGGCGCCTTCTCTACTTTCCACTATCGCTCAGGGCCTGTGTTGGGCTTTCCTCCACTTTCATCTTCCCCCTCCCCACTGAGTGATCTCTTGGGCCTATATTTATCCTTAGCACTCCCAAACCCCTCGTTTCCAATTCAATGCTTGACCTCTTCCTTGAGTTCCTAAAACTGATTTCTAATCGATTATTTTTTTGGTGGTACTGGGGATTGACTCTGTAGCCTTGCACATGCTCAGCAAGTGCTCTGCCACTTATCTGCATCCTTATCCCTTTTATTGTTCTGCTTTGAGACAAGGTCTTGCTTAAGGTACCCAGGCTGGACTTGAACTTGCAATCCTCCAGCCTCAGCCTCCTGAGTACCTGGGATTATAGATATTTGTCACTATGCCCAGCCCTAAAACTGATTTCTTTTACTAATTTACCCAACACTTATGGAACAGTTTTCTTGTGCCAGGCACTGCACTAAGCACTTTACAAATACTGACTCATTTAAGACTCACCACAATCCTGTGGGGTGGGCATTACCATTACCCCTTTTACAAATGAAGGCGCAGAGTGGTTAGATTTGGCTAAGTAGTGGAGGAGTCTCAAGTGAGACTGTCTCTGTGCGTCTGTCTCCCCACTCCTCAGGAGCCTGCGCTTGCATTCATGCAGCTAGCATCCAGGACAGTGCCCTTCACATAATGTGAGCTCAGTAAGTGTCAGGATTGGTGAACTGGGTTTCATCATCCCCTATATCTAAGCGGCACCCTGTCATATTTCTCTATCAGAAAACCCTGCATGAGGACTCCCATCTAGATTTTCTCTCCATCAGAAGCTATCTTCTTTATAATTTACTTTTTATCACAAAGGCTCCATATGGGTAGGGAGCTTGGTCTGGTTTAGTCACTGTTATGTCCCCATATGAACAGTATCTGGCATATGATAGGTTTTCAAAAAAAATGGGAATGGAATGAGTGAATGAATGAGGATTAAGTAATAAATAATATTGACTAACATCGAGCATCTATTGCATTAAAGTTTATATATATGTACATAAAGTCTATCTATCTAGATAGATAAGTAGAGAGTATATGCGCGAGCGCGCGCGTGCGTGTGTGTGTGTGTGTGTGTGTGTGTGGTGCTGGGGATGGAACCCAGGGGTGTGTGGATGTCAGGAAAGTGCTCTATCATTAAGCTACATTCCTAGCCCTGTCTTTTTTTTTTTTTTTTCTTGAGACAAGGTCTTGTAGTGCAGGCTGGCCTTGAACTCACTTATATAGCTCAGGCCAGTCTTAAACTCACTGCGAGCCTCCTCCCTTAGCCTCCCAAGTGCTGGGATTACAGGCATACGCTACCACTCCCAGCTGCTTCTGAATCTTGTTTATTGCCTGTTCCCTACCTTCCCCTACACTAGAACAGTGCCAGAAGGCAACAGCCTATGTCTGTCTTGCTCACCACATGGTCCCAGATATTCAGAGCCAGGTACATAGCAGGTGCTCAGTGCATGGACACTGGTTATGGCCTCTTGGGGTGGGGGCTGGGCAAGGGCCACTGGGAAGGAGGTACACTGGCCAGTTCCACCCCCCACCCCGCCTCTGTCAGGTCTTCGGGCATCCTAGGGTGGTGGCACACCTGAAGGGGTACTCAAATTCGACCTCAATGCTGAGGTCACTCTCGGTCTTGTTGGCACACTCCACGCTCAGCCGGAGCTCCCCGTCGTAGCTGCCGCATGTGGCAAAGGCGAAGATGGCAAAGACCTTGGGTAGCAAGGATGGGGATGGTCATAGAGAGGCTGTGTGCATGTGTGAGGGTGGTGCCCTCCTCTGGACAGATTGGGGCCCAGCATAGGCGGCAGCAGATGGAGAGGTCCCCACCCCCACCCCTAATCAGGGCTCATCGGGTCCAAGCACAAGCTGATTATAGGGGTGTGGCTGAGTCTTCCCTTCCCCATGTGCTCTCTCTGTCTCTACCTCTCCATGCTCTGGCCTCCTTCCCCCATCTCTCTCACTTGTCTCTGTTGTTTTCTCTGTGTCTCACTGTGTCTCTAGTTCTCTCAGTATCTCTTTCTGTGTCTCTTTCTCAGATGTCTCTCTGATTCTTTCTCTGCCTCTGCCCTCACATCTCTGGGCATCTCTTTTCTCTCTCTCTCTCTCTCTCTGTCTCTCTGTCTCTCTCTCTCGATGTCGGTGTCTTTCTGTTCATGAACTGTCTGCGTCTCTGCTGTCTCTTATGCAGTCTCTGTATGGTTCTTGCTGTCTCCTTTGTGCCTCTGGTTCCTTGCATGTTGGTTTTTCCTTTTCTCTTTCTTTCTCTCTGCCCCCCCATTTCCTGCATTTCTCCCTGTGTCTATTTCCCTTTAGATCTCTTTCCTGTCTCCTTTCTCTTTGTCTCTTCTCTCATCTTTTTTCCCCTGACTCTTCTCCCATCTTTATTTCCAACTTTGTCTCCATCAGTCCCTGTCTCTCATTCTGTCTCCTGCACTGTCTCTGGGTCTCTGGCTTTGCATCTCTTCCCCAGTAATCGGCTTCAGGCTCCACCTCCCCCACCCTTCCCTCACTTCAAGAGAGGAGGTAGATGGTCACATTCTGTCACTTCACAACGGGGGTACCCTCAGCCCTATGATGTGACATCAACAGCCTATCCGTTCTCTGGCCTCAGACCCCCGGGACCTCTTTCTGGAGCCCAGTTCCTTCATCCCCTTCCACCCCTCCTCTGCTCCTGCTCTTCCAGATCCACTCCCTCCCTCTCTCCCTGCACTGCCCCCCATGACCCAGACCATACTCACCCATTGCAGCACCTTCACGAAACCAAGGGGCTCCTTGACCACCCGGAACTGACCCCCAGCCACCAGCTGAGGAGAGAAACAGTGGGGAGGGGGTGGGGTTGTGGGGTACAGAGAGGGAGGTGAGGGGCAAGACTGCCAGGTAGTGATCCCTGGGGATGGGGCATGTGACCTCTGGAAGGGAATGACATTTGGAGATCGAGTGAGGGGAAAGTGACATCTT
>RJWM01034893.1:0-19349 GCA_004363535.1 Dasyprocta punctata | reverse complement strand
AGCCTTTATCTGAATGTTTAGCATATTCCCGTTAGATTCTTCCCAGTGACTGAGATTCTCTTTAGGATTTTCAGAATATTCATTAATAAAGTTATTGACTTTTTTAGCTGACTAAAAATGTTTAAATTAAAATTCTTATATACTCTCTGATAAAATGTTCTTCCCACCTAAGCAATATTTCCCAGATCAGCTTCTACATGTAAAACCAAGACACAGAGTCCAAAAGTCCTATTTCTATGTCTAGGTTATTAACTAAAATAAGACAAACATCACTAATAGAAGAATTATCTACTTAGAAGTTTATAATAAAATTCTCTGTTTTTTGAACTTTATTAGATAATTTTATTTGTTCTAAAAAAGAAAGTTCTGGCTATAAAATTTGTAGGGATTTTCAGTGTTTTTAAATTAAATTTAATTGCTTAGAAGAAAATGCATAGATTGGAACCATTACAGAAGAATTACCTTGGATCATTGAATAGGTTCACAATCTTAAGATCAAAGGAACTTCTATGGAACTATCTGCATTTGACTAATCATAGTCACAATGAAAGGGGTGTTTGTCTACTCAATGCTTTTCAGTCTGGGTCGTGGCGGTGCACGCCTGTAATCCCAGAACTCAGGAGGGTGAGACAGTATGATTGCCATAAGTTCAAGGCCAGCCTGGACTACAGAGTGAGAACCTGTCTCAAAAAACCAAAAAGCAAAACAAAACAATGTAAAAAGAGGCTTTTAAAGGTGGTATTTCAGATTTTAAAATAAATATTTTATATCTGATTGAGTAAAGGTCTAGTTATCTTTTTCAGACAGGAAGAATAAAAGGACAAAAAACACATTTTCCAATAAAGAAAATTAATTCTTATTCAAAAATATCTAATTGTTGATTAATATGTATTTATTGTACATACTAATGGATTTTGTGTGTTGTTTTACACATGCACTCATTGAGCACTGAACAAAATCAACTTTTCTTTACTTGTAACTGCCCCACTCCATACACACACACATCATTCTCAATCTTTAGGACTATTATTCTACTTTCAGATCTTTGTTGTTTGCTTGTTTATTTTTATTTGTATGTTTCAAAATACACAGACTACATGGTATTCATCTTTCTGTTTATGGTCTATTTTACTCTGTATAATGCTGCCAAGTTCATTTTGTTTTATTGGTATATATTTGCTGTACTTAATAATTACATATGTTTTGAGGGATTGGTCTATATCTGTATGGATCTTGACCATGTTCAATCCCAGTTCAATTCCTGATGATAAAATCAACTCTAGAGCCAGCAAATGAGTACAGAGATATAAGAATTAGGTGTCAGATAGCTAAGGTCTAGAATCTACTTTATCATCTACATATGACCCAATCATTTCATAAACCACAAAATTAACATGTGGACAAAATGATATTTTCTTAGAATTTAACAGGGCAATTTATTAATAAAACATATATCAAACACATTTGAATAATCTATGTTTTTCTTATTCAAATTTAATTGTTGTCCATATCCCTGTAATTACAGTACTTTTAGAGACAGAGCCAGAGGGTCACAAGCTCAAGCCCAGTCTAAAGATTTAAAATATGCGCTGAAGATGTAGCTCAATGCCAAGGGCCTGAATTGCACCCTTATTACCACACATGCCAAAAAAAAATTAAAAATAAATTGTTGCCAAATATACAGGTATTATAAATAGAATTAATTCCTACTTTACTTGAGTTTTTTTACATTGTGACACATATGTTCAATAAGTATGCTAGTGCTTATTTGTTAAATTAAGGTAAGATTAAATGAAAGATAAATATATAAATAAAGAATATAAGAAAGACATATGAAACTTCTGGTTAAGGGATGCTAATTGAATTATAAGTATTGAATAACTTTATAGGATTTGTCCCTGAAAGCATAAAGTATTAGTTTATGCATCTATCCAAAGATTCTTAAGTGCATGTGCATTTAAGGTGCTTTGAATTTGTAATGACCTAATGAGATGTTTCATGAAGATAACATTCATGGATAAGTACCCAGGAGCACCACAAATGTTGTTCCAAAGTTTGTCTTCTCCCAGGGCCGGGAGTTCGGCTCAGTGTCTTAAGCACCTGTCTGTCAGGCTTGAGGTTGTGAGTTCAATCCCCGGTGCCGCACAAAAAAAAAAAAAAAAAAAAAATTAGCAAAGTTTGTCTTCTCCCGCCATATCTTCTCCCTATCCTCTTCCCCATTATTCAATGTCAGAAGGGTTAGAGGGGTTCCAAAGATCCTCTGTGTCCTTCCACTTCTCATTGTAGTAACCATGGAATCCCTAGCTGAAAGGTGAAGTAGAGAGTTGATTATAGTCAAAATGTATATTTCTATTTTTTTTTTTTAATTTAAGAAGAAACCTGGAAGAGTCCATTTAAAATATACTTTTAAAAATTCCTGTTTGGGGATAATCTTTTCTCAAGGACCCCAAATATAAACTACTCATACCCTTAAAACTTCTAGCCTACTTTCCCTCTTACAATATAGACTCTCTGGAAATTTCCTATAGGAGAAGCCTAACCAACTATATATGCATCAATACTTTTTGTGATTTGGTTTTAGTCTTAAAGTCAGAAAAATTATCTGAATATTTTTCCTTTTTAATTATCACTGACTTTTTTAATCACCACTTTACAGTTGTAGAATTCGAGAGTAATACAAGTCAAAAGTACATTCTCCCACTTTAATTAATATTCATTGACTATTTCCCGGCTTCCATGGTTTTGGCTAAGACCTTAACTTTCTAGGTGAGGTAATTCACAGTTTATGTAAGTAAATGTAAGATTGATTTTGTCATCTAAATATTAAAATGCCTCTATGATTAAAATAGCAATAATACGCAACTTATTTCATGAGATTGTGTTTTGGTTAGCCCAGGGGAAAGGAGATTTGTGGAAAAGTGTTGGAAGACTCAGCTTATAAGGTGTGAGAGGAAAGCATGCTGGGAAGGAACCAATGCAAACACATGCAGTAACTGAGAAGGGAGGGAGAGAGAGGACAAGGGAGACAGAGGACAGGGGATCCCGTTGGTGAGGTGGCGTTTCCCTAAGACTCAGTACAAGGGGAATAATAATAGATGTATAGAGTTCACAGAGAAGTACTAAGACAACAGGTATCTGTGATTTTAGACTTACAGTCATAAAACTATGATGGCTTATGGACTATGGAGAAGATGGAGAACCCAGGAGACTTCTTAGAAACCTATAATTTTCTAATTCTGCTCTTAGGGATTCAAGACAGTGAACATTCCTTTCAGTGTTTCTGTTCTCTAGACTCAGACAACTATAACCATCACTGCCTGAAAGTCATCAGATTAGCATATTAATTTCTAAATTACTTTTCACAATACGGTTAGAGTGAGATAGAAGATGTTTTTTTTTTTTTGAAGTTGTTGTTTTTCTATTAATTTACCTCAAGCTGTCTCCATAATCCAAAGAAGTCCATATAGCTTTTTCCTACTGCTGGGTAGTACCTTGGGCCTAATTTTTAGAAAACCCATGATTTGTACTCTTATTATGCCCAAATTTGGCTTCACATGAGAATTAACAATGGTCTTTAAAAGGTTTCAGTATCGTAATTGCATATCAGAGTAATCAAATCAAAATCTGTTCAGAAAGGCATCAGTATTTTGAAATTTCCCTAGGTGATTGTCGCGTACAAAGTTGAGAACAATTGATAAGATACATAATTTCTCAAACACGACAACATTGGTATGTGGGCCAGATACTTCTTTGTTGTACAGGGGATATTCTATGCATTGGAAAATGTTTAGCAGCATCTTTGAATGCCAAAATTTCTCTCTGTCCTATAGCATTAACCAAAAATTTCTCCTTACATTGTCATATTTCCACAGGGTAAAATTAGTGCCACTTAAGAAGCTTGAGGTGTAACAATTTTGTCTGAATCTTTTCAACATGAGATTAAAATCTCCCTTACTGATTATTTTTCTCTACAATTTGAGAAAACATTTTATAAAGAACATAAACTTCTGATATGTCACAGTTATTGTAAAATGTCAGTTATTATTGTGTTTCAGATTTTCCTTTATTTGAAGAAAAGTTTTACTGATATTTTGAGTCCCAGATGATATTCCAAAATGAATAGACTTTTGTCTTGGTAGAAAGAAGCAACAAAGATTGTTGTACAGATAGGCAAGACTTTTACGATGTGAAGACTGTCAAGTTACAGTAAATCTAGAATAAACTGAAAGGTTACTTAGCTGAAAACATGGTTATTATTGGAGTGTAGAATTTTTTATGCAGATGCATATTTTAAACTATTCTGCATCTATACTTAAGAGTGGAAATGCTGTGTTACATGGTAACACTGTATTAACACTGTATTTAACATTTTTAGTTTGCCAAAGTAAGAGTCCTTTATAAAATAGATCCAGCACCAAAGCAGGTTCTTGCTCATCCATGAATTCACCAACTTTTGCAATCTCACCTGGTATTTTGATGTCTTAATGTGGTTTTGAGTTATTTTTCTTTAATGATTAATAATGTGCAGTACTTCTTCAGGTGTTTATTGATTATTAATATACTGTATATGCTTTGAAATGCTCGGCCTATTTAAATTGTTATTCATATTTTGTCATTTTAATGCAGGTATTTATATTAAATGTTCTGAATTCAAGTTAGAGTTATGATTTGCTAATATTTTATTACTTGGGGTTTTTTTTCTCTTCTTCAAGGTGTCTTGTGAAGATCAAATTTTTTTTATTTTGATGAAGTCCATTATTTTTATAACTATTTTTGCTAGTGCTTTAGTGTTATATACTACCAAACATTCTCTAATCCAAATTCAAACTTACACATACATTTTTTTCCTGTAACTGTTGCTTTGTCCACATCCCATAGGTTTAGATAAATTATATAACATGCTAATTCATTTCAAATGCTTTATAATTTACCACTTATCGTATTTTTACTCATTGATTACTTAGGAGTGTCAATTTATTCATATTTGTAAATCTCCAAAATTTCATTCTCATATTATCAATTCCATTTTCTTTTGTTGAAGAAACATCTTTTAAATTAACTCCATCATTTTAAATTTATTTTTTGTTATGATGTATGGTTTATCTTCAAATTATTCTTTGTGAATTCCAAAACTGTGTATTTTATTCAATAGATATTCTGTAAATGTTTGTTAGACTTAACTGTTCTTTACTGTTGTTTTTATATTTTATATTTGTGTTGAGTGTTTCTTTTGTTACACATAATTGAAAATGAGGTATTCAAAGATATATTTAAATTTTCTATCTATTTATATCTTTAAACCTTCAGTTTTGTTTCATATATTTTAGAACTTATTTTTTAGGAAAGAAACAGACAAGGAAAATATAAAACATCCAATCTCAAGATACAGCAGCATTAACAGAATTGTGTTATTGAAGATAATTTTAGAAGACTGTGTGGGAGTTTCTGGACTTTATATTGCATGCTAAATCTATAAATTCCCATGTACATACATTTGGAAAATATCTAGGGTAGAGAAACATCTAAAATCTAAAAAAAAAAAATTGTTAAAGGATGGTATATTGCACATGGAAATTGCTTATAAATGGCTTATTTTGTGCTGATAGGGTTATTCCTAATAAAATAATTTTCAGTTGAAATTGTAAGACCAACTTGATGAATTGGTCCTTTTTACAATAAAATCTGTTCCTTCATCTTTAAAATTATTTATTTAGTCTTCAATTTCTCTCTCTCTCTGTCTCTCTCTCTTTGTGTCTCTCTCCATCTCTCTCTGTCTCTCTCTTTGTCTGTCTCTCTCTTTGTCTCTGTCTCTGTCTCTCTCTCTCTCTCTCCTTCTCGTGTGTGTGTGGGGATGCTGGAGATCAAATCTAGAGCCTCACTTATGCCAGACAATCTCTGTACCACTGGGCTACATATACAGCCTCCTCCACACCTTTTTCATTACTGTTTCCAAGTTCTATCCTTTTTATTATGTTATTACTAACCTAGCTGCATATTTGATTTTAAAGCATCTCTTATAAACAGCATATATTTGAGTTTTTGTTTTCTCCCTGTTATGACATTTTCTGTCTTTGTTTGGATCATATAGTCCACTTATTTGTAAATCACTTATGGGTAGGATTTATGGTTACCACTTTCCTGCTTGTTTTCTATATGTCTCGTTTGTATTTTATTTTTCTAGTTTTCCATCACTATCTTGAATTTGTTAACTACTTTGGAGTATATTATAAATCCTCTTGTGGAGTATTTCTTGGGTCACGTTCATTGTATGTGTACTATTTGTGAGATTTTCTTCTAGGTTTTCTGGAATCAAGTATGAGTGACTTCTCTAAAAGTTAAAGGTCTAATTACTGAAAAGGAGAGAAATGATTGATTCTGTTCCTCCCATTATAGTATCATCAGCTGTGCAATGGACCAGCATGTTATTTCTGACACGGTATTCTTGTCTCTCTCTGCAGGACTGTAGATATTAGAAATTAGAAAAGTCTGCACAATAGTTATTGTTCTATGAGGAAAAAATGGATTTACCACATGTACAAGCAAAGTCACGTAATTAATGCATTCAAGGACAAAGAGAACCATACATGCAAACCTATAAATCTACACCTGAGCAGATATTATGAGGATGGAGATGGATTTGGAGAATTTAGAAGTAGCAGTTTAGACCACTGACTTGATGTGCTCTATTTAAAACTGAAGCATTTAGAATTTTATTTTATTGTGGATAATGCTGTGTACTCAATTATGGACTTGTACTTTGCTGTACAGAGAGTTTTTGAAAATTAACTTTACTGATAAAACATTATGACTTCACTGACACAAAATTCCACACAAGACTAGGTATGTAGCTCAGTGATAGAACACTTGCCCAGGGTGCGTGAGGCCCTGAATTCTATCACCAGCTTTGAAACAAAATCCACATATTAGTTTGAAAATAAGGCAGCTCACTTGACTGCCTGTAGATTTTCATGTTTCTTTTTTCATTTTTTCCAGAGTATATGGACGAAATTTGGAACAGTTATATATCTGAAAACGTCTGGCTAAGCCAACAAGGAAATCGGTAAGGAAAATCGATAATGTCCTGTCTTAGGATACGGCAATATTAATAAATTTATATTACTGAAGATGATTCTAGACGACAGAGTGAGAGTTTCTGGGATTTAAATTGTGTACCAAAGCTATCAATTATACATACATTTGGTAAATATCAAGAGGAGGGAAACAACTAAAATCTAAAAAAAAGAATCACTAAAGGTGGGTGTATGGCACATGAAAATCACTTTATATTTACTGACAAGATTATTCCTAATAAAATAATTCTCTGTTAAAGATGATCAACTTGGTTACTTAGAAAGTTAAAGATACAAAAAATACTTTTTTCAAGGCTGTTTATACTTTGTAGCTACGCAAAGAATAGAGGAAAGAACAGTCTTCCAAAAACATTTTGGTTAAAATGTGTTGACAGAGAGAGAGAGAGAGAGAGAGAGAGAGAGAGAGAGAGAGAGAGAGAAACAGAGAGAAACAGAGAGAAACAGAGAGAGAGAGAGAGAGACAGAGAAACAGAGACAGAGACAGAAATGGAATGTTATGATAATTTTGCTTTCTTATAGGCATGTTTTCTCTAACCTCTCCCCCTCTATTAACTGAGAAAAATGTATAAACACAAAAAATGTAAATTCTCTTCAGATTCAGAACGGATATCAAGTCACTCATAGAACACAGAAAACAACAACAGGGTGGAAATGTTGAGGATAAGATGTAAAGGTAGGGTTTATATTTCATAAATCTTGAATATGAAGAAACAAAAATTATACGTGAACTTTATCATGAAGTTAGAAGAGTTCTAAGTTTAATGGGCCTAAAATTTCATTGAAATGAAAATGATTTTTTTTAGCATGAAAGTAAGTATAGTTTAGAGTCTAATTGGCTGAGAATTCTAAGTTTCATAATGCTTGATAACAACTTTACACTGGAAATAAAAAGAGTCCCTAAGGATTGTTGTCAACTTCTCTTAAGAGTAGAAAGGTAATAATGAAAGTCAAAAAATGTAAAAAGAACATAATTGAACTTCTTTTCCAATTAAAAGGAAAGCAGGTAGAGATCTGGGAAAGCAAAAGAGAAACAAAAAAAAAAAATGCCTGCTTCTAATTTCTTGTTAAACATTCTTAGTAGGTTTCAAATTGCCTTTTCTGTATTTCAGTAGTTAAGAAGTCAGAGTAAAGAGAGACAAAAGGAAAGACAGAGAGAGAAACTGAGAGGAGAGAGGAAAGAGAGACATAGAGGAAAGATCATCAAATTATATCAGGATACCAGGAACTCACAATTATTCTCTTAAAATTTCATGATCCTATTTTTGTTCCTTCATTTCTGCAGTACCAATGCTTACTGGTATTATAGCTTAACAGTAACATCATGACATCAGAGTAAGACATGCCGTACTGGACCCCTAGTACTTCATTTCCTCATTTATGAATTAGTCACCATTTAAATTCAGCATAATTATTGTGGTTTTGATGCCCTGCCTCTAATAAACTCCACCTCATATCCTATGAGAAAGGGTTTTGTGGGTCTGCCTTCAAAGAGGTTAAAAAAAGCACCTCACATAAAGACAGAATAAGACTAACACTGGATGAATACACCTCTCCACAAAAAGAGTACTTTTGATTATTATTTGTGATCTATTCGCTTCACTGCACTATAAATATGTGGGTAGTGTATGTTACTTTTTTAAAGTGATCTTACCCAAGTACCTAGATTGATGCTTGCCACATGTAAGCAATATGGTTAAATAATGTAACAAACATTTTTAAAAATTAAACTTCAAGACACATGACTTTAATATCTTTCAAAATATTCCTCTTGTTTCAGCCATATCTACTTTATCATTCTTGCTACTTTCTAAAGCAGTTTCTAACTATCTTTTTATGAATGCCTCCATCTCCTGAAACAACTCAAAACATTTATTGTAATTTTTATCAAATAAAAACATGATGGTGTGTCCCCATCTACCATATCGAATTGAATCTGGTAATGTGTGACCTCTGACTCTACCCCAGATTCAAAATGACCACAAAAAGTAAACGTTTTGAATTGATCTGGAGTATTGAGGCAGCTGTGAAAATGCAAATAAAAGACATGAAAATAAACTTCTAGATCTGCTTCAAAAATGGACAAAAATGATGGCATAAGGGTGTTTTCATGAGAATCAATGGCAATGTGTCTTGTACTATAATAATTTTAAAAAAACAATTAACATTCACCATAGCTTTTGACCATATCTCCCACGATGATAATGCTGTACTGATGAATAAGTGAATAAACGGACAAATGAATGTGTAAAGGGCACATGAATAAAAATCATTTGCTTATATTGCTCTGTTATTATCTCATGAATTTTACACTGACAGTATTATGATATTAACGTATCATATTTTTATTGATCATTAAATTTCTATTTTATGATTTACTGTAAGAAGAAACATACACGGGTACGAAAATGTTTGCCAACTTCTTACTAGGATTAATTCCAATTCCAGGTAAATTTTGATTTTTCAATTGTCTTTCAAGCTTTAGGTTGACCTCTCTTCTGTTATAGAGCTGGGTAAGCATACTTTCTGTTCTTGTTATAAACTTATTGTTTTTATGCAGCTGATGAGGAGAATCAGTATGATAGAAATTTTTTAATGAATTCAAGAGTTCTTCATGAAATGGGCCAACATTTTTTTACTGAGTCATGTATCTTACAGATATGGTATGATATAAAGCCCAAATGAAATCTCATAAATCAAATGTACTGATCCATGAAGGGGAAGTCAATTTGGAAACCGCTATTGAAGGTATAAGCAGCAGCCTAGGACCTCTCTACATGGCAGCATATTTCCACATACCGACATTGAAGGAAGATTAAATTAGGCTCTTTTTGAGGAAAAATAGGATTGCTACTAAGTGTATGGGAGTATTAGGATGCATGTCTAATCTTCAACCGAATTTAGAGAACTTTAACCCACATTCCTTGAACCCACTTCTCTAAAGGTGAAGAATTCTCTGCTAATGAAGGCATGTTCTTCTAGTACAGGTCATTTCAACACTACAGGGGAACAGAGAGTTCCTTTTCTATCTCTATCAGGAAGTTTTTGCTTGTAATGTTTGCAGGCTTGCTTGTCAGCCATCTGTATAAGACACTTAAGGACCCTGCAGTAGGAAATACAGCAGCGAATGGAAATCTCATTACTGAATGCTTCAGTATTTTCTCAAGATCTGGAAAATGTCAAAGTATTTTCTCTTTTTCACAGTGTTGATATGCTCCTAATTGATGCAGTGAATAAAAGAAAGACAGATTCACACAGAGAATTGTTATTGACCCACTGATTTTTCAGGTACTTTTGGCTTCTGTTTTTATGGTATAAAAGAATGGATAAATCCTTGTGGCTAATTGTTTGAAGGATGACAAATGCATTTTAATAGCATGTAAGGTAAATATTCTTTGATTAAAAAAACTGGGAATAATAGGCTTTGCTTTGATTAACAAAGTTTGCCATAAAGATTCACTAATTCAGTAAATGAAAGTGAGACAATTAAAATGAAAAGAGCTTCAAATGGATAAAGACTACCTGTGTCTTTGCATCATAGAGAGAAGTATCCTACAAATCTCCGGGGCAAGAATAGTCATTCTAAAGAACATAAATATGTGTGTATGATGTGTGTGGGTGAGTGAGAGATGGGGAGAAAGAGAGAAAGAAAAAGACAAAACAGAGATGGAGAGACATACAGAGGTGGAAAGATAGATAAAAAAGAGAGAAAAAGAGAAAGATTGGCAGGTATATACAAGAAAAATAAAGAGGGAAAGTATTTAGGGAGCAAAGCTGCATGTAAACCTGTAAAGGCATCTTGTGAGTTCTAAATTAGTAACAATTTCCACTGCACATTAATTTTCCTTTAACCAGCCCTGGGCACCTAGAAAAATGTTAGTATCTTACTCCCCTGCATTTCAGCGAGCTGCTTGTAAATTCATTTTGCCTTATTATGGATAATATGCATGCCAGGAGGGAATTTTATTTTTTTTAAACTGTGGTTGGTCTTCCATTCAAAATTGTAATGCCTCTCTGATTTTATGGGCCATGAAATACGGTTCCCACAGCCACCTCCTGCTTCTCTCAGCCTCGCTTAAACTATTGGTCCATATTCTCTTGTGAATAGAAAGAATATAGTTTTAAGCCATAAATTGACCTTCTCTTCAATTTTTAAGGATAAAAACATTTTTAAACCCTTATTTCAAAACCTTGCCTCTCTAGCCGCTATATTTATAAGTAATATTTGCAGAATATTTACAGTGTATCAGGCAGGTTGCTGAAAATCTACAAAATTATCTCTCTAAATTGGTACAGCTCCAGGCAGCAGTTATCATGAGCCCTAACTTACAAAGGAAGAAAAAACCAAGGGTGGAAGAATTTAAATAAGAGCTAGTAAATGGTAGATATTATCTAATAACGTAGGTTTAACTGTCTCCTCCTTCTTAATCTATGCCAAACTGCTTCCATTTATAATAACCTTGCATTTAAAGTTTCAAATTCTAATCTCCCTCTCTCTCTCTCTCCCCCCCTCTCTCTATCTCTCCGTGTCTCTCTCCCTCTCTCTTTCCAGTACAGTTTTTTTTTTTTTGGTGTCTTTTCTTTTCTTTTCTTCTTCTTCTTCATTTTTTTTTTTTTTTTTAGACAGGGTTTCACTATGCAGTCCAAACTGGACTTGAACTCAGTTTGTAGCACAGGTTGGCCACAAATAAACAGATATCCTCATGCCTCAACCACCGGAGTGCTGGGATTACCCTAACCCTGGCCCTATATTACATTTTCATAATTGATGGTTACTGTAACTTGAAATCTCATAATTTTCTAAAAGGATTACTAAAGTAAATGTGTACATAAATTCATCTTTGGCTATAAAAGAGTAATTAGTACCCAAAATTTTTATTGCGGCAGAAAACCCACATAACCACCCATTAATTCTCCTTACAATTAATCTAAAAATTCAGTGCTACTATTAATGGATGTAATTATGTATAGTAGATAACTGCAAACCTTACGATGATGCTAATAAAATATAAAACATTCCTGAAGCATCTAGGAACTTTGTAATAACTGAAATATCAGGTTACAGCATTTTGCCAGTTGAGACGAACTTGTGTGCAATATAGAGATTAGTTTTTAAGAAATTAAGCTCAGTATTGAAACAGGAACAATATACAGATTAGTTTTAAGAAATTAAGCTCAGTATTGAAACAGGGACTTAATAACATAGCATACTGAGGTTCATTTCACAATGATAAACAGGAAGTAAAATGACTCAGGATGGGAAAATATAACATTAAGTAACGAAGGATAAGTTTCTAAGAGGTCTTTCCTTAAATAAGTTGATATCACAAGTTTTTACAAATGGTTGTAAATCCGAAGTTAGTTCTCCACAACCTTCTTGGTGCTAAGGTGTATAGATGCTTTTGTTTATAAGCAGCTCTGGGTGACCTACCTCTCCAATCTCCTCTCCTTTCTTCTAGTCAGGAACAGTCTTCTTCCAGTTCTTTCAGACCACACTCTCTCCCTCAGGGCTTCATGTACATGCCACTAAATCAGAAAAGTCTCTTCTTCCAGCTCTATTGGAAATTCTCTCCCTCATCACTCTCATGATCTTTTAAATTTTCTTTGGTCATTTTGTTTTTTGCTTAGGTACTATCTGTCACCTGCACTCGAATAAAAGCTACATGTTGGTGGCAGCAGCCACGATGCTAACTTGGGTATATCTAGCCTTTACTACCATGAACAAAGCACAGTAATTTCTTAATAATTTTGAACAATTGTTTTAGAATAAATGGTAGCCTGTGATTTATTCCCACTTATTATAAATGAGAAAATGGTGCAAGACCAATCACAATCTTATTGTTCCACAACCCTTTCTGGACCGCAGCTTCTATATACCCCTGCTGCCTAGGCAAAGATTTTGACCCTACAGTTGGTTAATACCACTTAATCACCATTCATCATGGTCTCCCTATTTACTGGTTTAGTCTTAATAACATGGGACATGAACCATTATGTTCAATATTTAAAAATCAAATCAAAAATTTTCAATGTGTTCCATTAACCTTAAATATCCTTAAATTAGTTTTCTATAGAAATTTACCTCTGAAAAGCAGCTAACCTGTGCACATGACATCTGCCTCTAACCCCTGAGCCCCTGTTCTTTCTTTCATCTCTTCAATTTGGGACAATCCAAATGGTTCAATCTGAACTACTATCCTGACACTGTGTTGTGTTGGCAAAGGTCACAAAAGACAAATCCAGTGTTTTCAGACTATATCTCATGAGGTCGCTTAGCTCCTTTAGCCAAGGAAAGCCCTTTCAGAGCTTCTCTTCTCTTGATCTTCACTACTGCACTTTCTTTTTAAAAATTTTTGTGATTTTTAATTTTATTGGTACACTTTAGATATATATAATATTCACATTCATCATAGGAAATTTGTACCTGTATATGATATATGATTCTTTTTTTCATTCCCCTCCCCATCCTTTCTTCTAAACTCATTCTCTGCTCTCATTTTGTTACTGTTGTTATTTTGTTTTGTTTTGTTTTTCCTACTTTGATTCTATCTCAGTATGATAACTGAGCCTTTTTTAGTCTTCTTAACCACGTTGTGATTTCACTCATTAAACAGCGTATACATGTTGATCAGTCTTAAAATTTGGTCCCAGGGTCTTGGGGAACTTTCTTGTTTTGAAAATTTCCATTCATCTTTTCAATATGAGCACCAATGATCATCCTACCACCAAGACCTGACTTCATAATTTAAAATGAACATTAATCATGTTGTTCTAAAATGTCTGTATGATTTCTACTGTCTAGCTCTCCAATTTCATCTCATGCTACATTTCTCTTCTCCTACTTCAAAGTAACCACACTCCGCTTTCAGTTTTCTTTTCAATTAGTCAAACATTTTTAGCTTTTCTTTCTTTCTTTTCTTTTTTTTTTCCTAGCTTGGTGAACTGCTCCCCTATGATTATACCTTCACATCTTATTTCACTTCTGATTGAGTTAAATTTTTTGTATCCTTCAAGTGTTAACTTAAATGCCAATTTTTTATTTGTCAATTTCCTAGTTAACTCAATGAAATCAACGTTCCTTCTCATTTTCTCTTACAGATCCACAAAACATTTCTTCACGGCATGTCAAGGCTTTTGACCTATTATATCATATCTATATGATTTAGAGAAACATTCTTCCTCCAGATGATGAACTGGAAAAAAAAAAAGATACGTTTTCTTTGTGAATGATTAGAACTTTCCATGATCAGACCTGGCCACAAGTCTTGACACATGGTCTCCCTTTGCAGACAGCTGAGATTTCTGCCTCCACTTATACTCCTCCTGGAATGAGCACTTTGTGCAGACTACAATTGCATGACCATGCATACTACCAACTTAGCAACACTTTCTACAGTAAAAAAGTTAGGATGTTGGTATTCATGTAGATTACAACCACATCTAACATTGTTAGATTAAGAAAGACAGGAAACATGTCATTTTCTCCCTTGCAATTATATATGCAGTAAAATCTTTAGCAAATGAGAGGACTCAATAAACATGGCTTGAATAAATAACTGTATGACAGGTGTCTGTCAAAAGACAAAGCTTATTTTTCCCTTTTTTACATGATGCACAGATTTATAAAAAGCATACAGCAGCAGGTGGAAGGAACAAATAATTTCACATACTCGTCTCCTTAATTTCTTTCTGTGAATGATAATTTAATAGTCCATTACCCACTACTATCAATGGCTGAGGTACATAGCCTTTTTCTCTTGCCTGATATTTTTAGGAAATACCACCTCTTCCTCATAGCTGAGGCTAAAGGAAGACTCACAGTCTCTGGAAAGCATGAGGTCACAGTTATTGCCTATGTCATGAGTGTAAGAGGCATAGAAGCACACCAAATTTATTTTCCTAGATTGAGTTTTACAGCTACAAAGAAGAATTTCTACAAATGTTTGTGCAGGCTAAAGGGTAAGCCAGATCATATTGGAAATCTTATTTCTAAACACTGCTATCTTTTGGAAGTAATGAAATCTCCAGAAAAAGTGACAACAATTCTCAAATTGTTTGTGGGTAATGATAAAAAGCCTAATTTTTCTTGAGAAGAGTAAAAAGTGGTTTAAGGAGTCCAAGAGAAACACAGGAAATTTTGATTCTATTTAGAAGCAGAACTTTGTAGAAATTTTGGACACAGTGAAGACAGTTTGAGTATCTTGAAAAAACCATACTGATGCAAATAAATAAGAGCATAATTCTAACACCTCTGAAAAATTTTACCTATAGCCAATTAATCCATGGTCAGCATACTTCAAATTTTATAATCAGGAAAAAATTGATTGTGTGGCAAGGGATACGACTCAGTGGCACAGAGCCTGCCTGGCAAGCTCAAGGTCCTGAGTTTAATTCTCAGTACAAAAAAAAAAAAATGACTGTGGCCTAGTAACTTTATATTTAGTCTTAATCTGTAAATGAATTATAAAGTTTTTCTTCTATTAACATCTTATACAAATTTTTGAAAATGGTATCCTATAATACCTAGTGCTGTTAGCACATTTTTTTTTTACTTTCTTTGTTCCTGCTTACTTCTGTATAGATTCTTATTCAATCTGTTAATCATCAATGGGACTTCATAAAAGAAGAGGGAATAATCACTTCTTTTGTCCTACTTCTGTCTCCTGTACTGAAAATAAAGCTCCAATTTTCTTTCTGACTTTTATTGAATATTTACTCTCATTTTCCTCTCAGGACTAAAAATATTAGTGTTTTTTTTCTACTGCTGGGTTTGGGATTCTGCACACCTTTATTGGTTTACCTTAGCTATACTTATACACTTGAATTTATGCACTGGTAAAACCATTCACTAGGAGCAGACTGAACTCACAGACGCAATATAGAAAAGCTAGTCAGTAGGAACTGAAAATTGAACACTTTAGTTACCTAGATCCAAAACTTTGAAAATCAAAAGACTGATCAATTTTGGTCCATGAGGGTGTGAAGCCAACAATCAAGGTTTCAAAGGGGATAATCAGAATAAATGATTATTCTGAAAATAAGTGAATTCTTCAGAAAAAGTGAAGTTGAGCTGGGACCACTTCCGGGTGGTATCATCGAATATTATTATTGCTTTTCAATAAGCTTTCCTGTATAAGTCAGGAGAAGATCATTTATCCTTGATTATGATCATATTGTAAATATTTCTGGTTGCAAGATGGCAGATGGTTAAAAGAGATAGTTGCAAATCCCCTTGTTTTCTTTAACACATGTTCCCTTTAATTGACTAGATAGATTTTGTAAGGTTTGATTTTAGAGATAATTTGGTGACTTGAAGTTTGGGAAATTGATCTGATGATCTTATTTAAGCATCACTGCCCAGGCATGGAGAACTTATCTTCAGAAATAACTTTGAAGACATCTTCATCACTGCCATACAAGCACATTTGTAAGGCTGTTTATACTTCCTCACTGAGAAATTTTGTTTTGAGTTTGTGCCAACTTTTGACACTATCAGGATTGGTAGAAGAGAATATTCATTTTATAGTATAATTACAAGAGTGTCATTGAGTAGTAAGGCTAACAGAATTGTTTTCATATTTCATTAATGCCAGAATATTTTCATGTGTAAATGTAAAAATAATATGGACCTAACGTAAGAATATTGGTCTATATATGGCTACTACTCCATCGGTTCAATGTGGGCCTTTAAAGAGCATTCGAAGCAGAGTGAGAGAATAAAGTCATAGAAATACCACTTTCCCCTGCAAACAATGGTAAGAACAATAATGAATTCTTGCAGGTTTTCAAATATGAGTCATATCCTAACCAGGGCAACTTACAAATGCCTGAATTTCTATGGATAACCTTTCTGGAATGATTGACAAAACATTATGAATGAAGACGGTAAGTTGCTTTTAAAGGGAAATAAATATTCTAAAATCATCTCTGCCACAATTAGAAAATTTCACAACCATCTTTCCACCTTTTTGTCACAGAGTTCTACAGGTCATATTTACATGTGCAGTGTTTTTTTTTTTTTTTAATGAGTTTGCATCATTTTCTTCTCCTAAATGTGAACATTTTAGGACCATTTTCTGTCTTTAGTTTGTCATTTTTCTAGAATGGCTCCCTAACTCTTTTTGGATCATATCTGATCTTTATGCCCATATGACCTAGTCTGCTGTGCCATTTGACAGGTTCCCCACAGTTTATCACTGCTTTTAGTTGCTCTCATTTAGAGTAGGTCACTTCACTTAATTATCTCCATGCAGGAAGTTTGTCTCTCCAATTAACTCTGAGTTAGTAAAGTGTGTACCTTACTTTACTGTTTAATCCCTAATTTCATTTGTCCCAGACACACATGAACATAGTTAAGGGTGATAAATGAATACCTTCATGTGATGCCCTCAAGAGGAAGGAAAATATATTAGGTCTGGTGACATCCGTCTCCTTCTTAAAAATCCTCATGTTTGTCTTCTGATTCCAAAAGTGATGTTTAAATTTTATTCCACAAAATGCACTTATCTAGAAAGATGCAATTGGTTTTTAAGTGGAAAAAAATCATAACTACATTTGAGGAACCCTGGGATAAACAAAATAAAAGAGATTTGATTTCATTAAGATTTCTAAGAGCTTTTAGTATGTGAATGTGAGTTGTGACCCTTAGAGAGTCTGACAAACAGTCTGGGCATTTCACCAAATGTGAAGTATACTGGAAAATCTAAACTCAGAACACTTGTCACAATCCTATGATTTCCTTTTCTGTGCAACACAATCCTTCATCCTCGGAACAGAGTTTCAGTCTCTGCCTGGGTTCCTTAGTAGATACAAAGCATCAGAATCATACTGCCACCCATTCATGTTTTAATGTTTCTGGCTTCCCATGAAACTTCTTTTTTAAGCACATCTTCTATTATTCTCTTTACACCTATTTTTAGTTGTACTTTTATTTACCTATTACACCTCAAATGCAAGCCGTTAAAGCATTACTTCTTCTAAAGTGAGAAAAAAATATTCTTGAATATATACCCTTTAAAATGTGGGCTGGAGATATAGCTCAGTGGCACAGCACCAGCCTGGAAAGCGTGAGGTCCTGAGTTTGATTCCACATACCAAAATAATAAAATATGTATTCTCCTTGATATGTTTTTAGATGATATGGATGCCATTGTGCCATAAATGTTACTTTTTACTTTGTTTTTTCATTTCACAGTGTTTTCAAAATGGATATATATTGGCCTCTGTGAATTTATTTTAATACTTCCAAATGCTCCATATTAGCAATGAGTATTTACCTAGTGAATATAATCAATATCTATTCATCTGATGCAAATCTTAAATAACACATGATTTCTCTTGCATGAGAAAGTCAAAATATAAATAAAGAGCAAAATAAATGATCAATAATAAGAAAAAGGAAAATGGATCTTTTACATAAGTTTAGGAGACCACAAGAGTGAGGGAATGGAGCAGGAGGAAAGGCTAAATGAATGGAAAAGGAATTATGAAGTGTTATATACATGTGGGAACTCTCCACATAGAATGTAATCATTATGTACTGCAACATGTCCTAACAAAAAGTAAAAACAAAAAATATTTAAAGCCTATTTTTCTAATGTGAACACATTAAGTGTTTTCAGCATCTTGTTTAAAAAAACCAATGTAATAGGTCGTAATTTTGGGCATCTACACAGGTTGTTATGGATTACAAACTGGTGGTCAACTTGACACCAGTTGAATTGGTTCAGCTGGTGTTGAGTTAAAGATGCTCCACCTGAAGAAAGGTGCCAGCAAAAATAGGGACGTGGAGAAGAAGAGCCGGGCGTTGTGGGTTCTTCCAAGAGTTGCTGTTCGAGCTGCTGGTTCTCCTGGAGGTGCTTGTCACGCCGGCTTCTCCAATGTGGATTTGGCCATTATCGTCGGAGGAGCTCGGGACCTCATCGGTGAGAGTGGCTGTGGTTCATGTTGCGGGAGCTCTGCTCCTCACACTGTGCATCGCTTCCTGGCTCCGGAGGGGAGGCTGTGTGCTGGAGAAGCTTGTCACGCTGGGCTTCCTGACCTGTGCTCAACTGTTCTCCATTGTCGGAGGAGCGCGGGACCTCGTCGCCGTTGGGGATGGCTGTGGTGCTCTTCAGGGCAGCCCCGCTTCTTCTTTTGAGTGTGACTTCTCGGCTCCTACATAGAACCCTCAACTCACTGCACAGCTCCTTCACCCTGCTGGCATAGACTTTCTGGTTCCACCACTGACCTGTGGCCTTCCCAGCACAGAACCGTGAATAA
>RJWM01034892.1:0-19357 GCA_004363535.1 Dasyprocta punctata | reverse complement strand
CCATTTTAAAGATAACGATGCGCAAATTGCAACCATTGTCAAGCTTCTATCTTCCGGTTTTGTAAACCTGCAATGTTGTGTATTTACTCTAGTTGTTTGCTTGTCTCTTTTGCTTGTTGTTTTTACTATATATGTCGTTTTTGTTGTTGTTGTTGTTGTAGTTTTTGTTTGTTTTGTTTTTCTTCGCTCAAATAAAATTTAAAAAAAAATTAGACTTTCCACTCAGTACTCTCAGACCCTGGAATGCTTGGCAGTGACTGACTGTGGCGTGCTCTCTTTTAACCAGAAGCTATGGCATTCTTACCCATGCTCACCCCTGATGGCACCAGAGACAATCAGATAATCATCTGATACGAAAGACTACATCCACGAGAGTCCCCTAAGCTTCACTGCTGTTTGAGAGCTTGGAATAATGAGTCCCTCATTAGGATGGATAGAAATTTGCTTCTGATTTTGCATGCATAAGAACAGGAAAGGAAGAATTTAAATTACCATTATTTGCAGATGACATGGTACTCTTCATAGAAAGCCCCAAAAACTCCATCAAAAGATGACTACAGTTAAAAAACAAATCAGTAGTGTAGCTGCATACAAAGTCAACACTCAAAAATTAATAGCATTCTGGTATACAAACAGCAAACTCACTGAGAGAGAAATGCAAATAACACCTTCCACAATAGCATAAAATAAAATGAGATGCTTAGGAATCAACCTAATGAAGTATGTAAAAGACCTATACTTTGAAAACTATAGTACTCTAAGAAAGGAGATAGGAAAAAATGTCAGAAAATGAATAGGTATCCTCTGTTGTTGAATAGGATGAACCAACATTGTAAAAATGGCCATATTCTTAAAACTGTTGTACAGATTTAATTCTATCCTAATCAAAATACCATTAACATACCTCACATATCTAGAGAAAAAAATTCCTAAAATTCATTTGAAAACAGAAGAGGCCTAGAATAGGAAAGGCAATCCTGGGCAACAAAGGCAAGGAAGGAAACATCACAATCTGTTACTTGAAATTATACTACAATGCTACTGTGATAAAATCAGCATGGCACTTTCAATAAAACAGAGCTGAGGATCAGTGGAAGAGATTTAAAGGTGCAAACACAACTGCAAAGACACTTAGCCACCTTATCTTTGATAAAGGAGCTAAACATATTCACTGGAAGAAACTCTCTTTAATAAATGGTGTTGAAAAAACTGGTTTTCCACATGCTGAAGACTACAACTAGATCCACATCTATAACCATGCATTAAACTAAAGTCAAAATGGATCAAAGATCTAAATATCAAAATAGAAACACCAAATCTACTGGAAGAGAAGTTAGGTTGAACTCTTGAAAACATAAGGGTAGGCACAAAGTTCATGAACAAAACACAAACTACATGGGAAGTACTTCAAAGAATTAATAATTAGGGTCTCATCTTATAAAAAAGCTTTGCAAGCCGGGCGTGGTGGCGCACGCCTTTAATCCCAGCACTCGGGAGGCTGAAGTAGGCGGAGCGTTGTGAGTTCAAGGCCGGCTTGGGCCACAACGTGAGCGTAAGGCCAGCCTGAGCTACATAGTGCGACCCTGCCTCAAAAAGCCAGGGCCGGGAGTTTGGCTCAGCAGCTTAAGCGCCTGTCTGGCAGGAGTGAGGCTGTGAGTTCAATCCCCGGTGCTGCAAAAAAAAAAAAAAAAAAAGCTTTGCAATTCAAAATAAATCACCAACAGAGTAAAAAGGAAACCCACAGAATGGGGAAGAATTTTAGCCGGCTGTCCCTCAGACAAAGGACTTTTATCTAGAACATATAAAGAATTGAAAAACATCAGTTCACCCCCCCCCAAAATTCAAAGACCCAATCCAAAAATGGGCATGTGAGATGAACACACACTTCTCAGATGAAGAAATACAAGTGGCAAATAAATACATGAAGAAATGTTCAACAACATTGGTTTTTCAAAAAAATGCAAATTAAGCAACACTGAGATTCCATCTCACTCCAAAAAGAATGGCTGCCATGAAGAAATCAACCAATCACAAATGTTATTTGGGACTGTGGGGAGAAAGGAAAGTTTCACCACTGTTGGTGGGTATGTAAATCAATGGATGTCAGTGTGGAGATTCCTCAAAAAGCTAAGATTTGAAGTTCCATTCAATTCAGCCATTCCCCTTCTGGGTATTTTCCCAGAAAAATTGAAAACATCACGCCACATTTATATACGTGCACCCATGCATATAGCAGCACAATTTGTAATAGTCAAATCTTGGAAACAACCCAAATACCCATCAACCACAGAATGAATAAAAAAGATGCAGTATTTTTTTATAATGGAGTATTGCTCAGCTATAAAGAAGAATAATCTTGAGGCTTTAAAGGTAAGTAGAGGCAACTTGAGGCCCTAGTCATAAGTGAAATTAATCAAACTCACATTTGTAAACATCATATTGTCTCTTCATTGTAAAAAAAAACTGAAACAATAATAAGATCCAAAATGTACAATAAATATTTTGATAATGAAAGGGAAAGAAACTGCTCAAAAGGAAAGAACAACTGGGATAGGGGAAAGGAGAAAAGGAAGAAAGAAATAGATTGTATGTATGTAGGTATACGTATATGTGTGTGTGTGTGTGTGTGTGTGTGTTTGTATATAGAAGATGTGCAACTATACTACTAGTTAGTTCATTAAAAAGAACTGTTTGTGCTTTCATTGTTTGCTTGTTTGTTTGATCTTTTTTTCATGCCTAAACCTTGTAGCTTGAACAGCTACTTCAAAGGGAACAATATGCAATATATTAACTAGTGTTAATTCCTACTATTTTTTGAAACTCTATATCATTTTTTATCCTTTTTTCTGTTTTGCTTTTCAAAATTAAAAAAGAAGTGCCAAGAACATACATTAAACAAAGGACAGCTTCTTTCGATATAAATGGTGCCAGGGAATGTCCACATGTAGAACACTGAGATATGGTCCCTATCTCTCACTCTATACAAAATCTTCTTAAAATGAATCAATATCACAATGAAAGTTCTGAGACTCTGAAACAATTAGAGGAAAACACAGGGGAAACACTTAAATATGTTTGTACAGGCAACTATTTCCTAGATAGGACTCCAAATGTACAGGAAACAAAAACATAGATACTGATAATTGGGATTAAAACAAATTAAAAGGCTCTGCTCAACAAAGAAAATAATCTACAAAGGTAAAAGACAACCTGCGGAATGGGTGAAAATATTTTTTCAGCTATTCTTTTGATAGAGGATTAATAAGCAGCATATATAAGGAATTCAACAAAATACTATTCTAATAAAAATGGGTAACTGATCTGAATAGACATTTCTCAAAAGAAGTAAAATGGCCAAAAATAAATGTGTGAAAAACACTTAACATTATTATCTATCAGGGAAAGGAAAATCAACTCTACAATGAGATTCTCTCTCTCCCAAGTTATGGTGACTATTCTAAAAAAATGCCGGTGAGAATGTGGACAAATCAAATAGGAATCCTTATACACTGTTTGCAGAAATGTAAATTTGTGTTGCCACTATGGAGAACTCTATGGACCATTAAATAAAAGCCCACATGTAGAACTACAATCTCATTACTGGGTATGATTCCATGGGAAATGAAGTCAACATACATCCCTATGTTTATTGCAACACCATTCACAATAGCTAAGACATAGAATCAGCCTACATATGCATTAAGAAGAAAGTACATGAGTAAAATGCAGTCTATATACACAATGGAGTATTACTCTGTGATGGTTCACATAGAAAATTCCATAAAGCTAACCTCCAGATCAACCCAGGGTGGGGAAAGTGACTAAGAGGAAGTACAATAAGGTCAGTTAACCCCTGAAAGAACATATCTATTTGCTAAACCAAGTTCTTTGTATTGTTCACAGTCAATTACAGATTAAACTGCTTGTTCTAGATTTAACCAAGAGTAACAGATGAGTGTACTAATCAGGATTTGGTTTTTTGCTTTAAATTCTGCCTCAGTAAGGGGTCTGGGCAGTTCTGACATCTTCCTATGTGTGGGCTGGCAGTTTGGCCTCCTGGCTGAGCTAATACAAGCTCCTCAAACTTCACAATTGGCTGCTTGGTTTCCTATGTTGGTTTTAAACCCATAACAACTTGATAATTAGGAATAATGAAATCCTGCCATTTGCAGCAAAACAGGTGGATTTGGATGACATTATTTTAAGTGAGATAATAAAGACAAGCGCTGTCTTATATATAAGTTTAAAAAAGAAGTTGATCCAAATGTAGAATAGTGATTATTGGAGGTTGGAAGTGTTTGGAGATGAAGCAGAACTGAATTTGATCAGTCCATACTGTATGCATATGTAGAAATATCACAATGAAGCTCTTGAATGTGTGGAATACATGTTAAGATAAAATAATAAGAAGAAAAAAATTGATTATTTACAAATACTGAATGAGTGGACAGTCAAGGCACTAACAACAAAATAACCCCTGCCCCATACACAAAAAATAGATAAAATGTTGGGAGGGAGCCCTCACATATGAGTAGTTATTTTGAGAGTGAAATTTCTCTGATTAAAATACAGGGACTAATGGGACTGCAGAGCAGTATCCAACCATACATTTTCTGTAGGAAACTTACTTCAGGTCTAAGTACGATTGACTACATGTCAACTGAAAAGGAAGAGACAGGATTAGATATTCCATAAAATTTGAGAACAAAAGAAAGCAGGAGTAACTATATTTCTATCAGAAAGTATAGATTTTAAGTCAAACAGAAAAATAGAAGAGAAAGATGATTACAAAATGATGAATGGCTCAAGTCAACAAAGGAAACAGCAATTCTAAAGAACGGTTAGATCTGGGAAGTTTTGAAATAACCCAAACAAACATGATACTACAAGAAAAGACAATTATAAAAAGACTATCGAGAATTTCATTGTTACTTGTCATAAACACAAAACCAAATTTTCCAATAACTAATTTTTATAAAGAATTAGTATAAGAAACAGTAAAGGAAATATTTTTAGAAAAAAAAGGAACTTTTTGAAAAAAAGTAAGTGTCTCTATATAACTATAAAGTGAATTGTTCTAAAACACATGAACTATTTTATTTATTTTAAAAATTTTGTTTATTTTTAAATTTTTTTATTTTAAGGAGGATATAACAGAATAAAACAAATCAAAACAAACCAGTGTAAGAGATACAGGACTTCAAAACATGAAATCAGCAGTAGTTACCATAATGCCTTTTGATGGCTTCAAAATAGCTGCAGATAACTTCAGACATAGTAAAAATCAAACAACAGAATAGAATATAAACAATAAAAATAAAACGATGAATGCAACAAAGGACTTCAAAACAAGACAATAGTAAATCCAGCATTGCTACTGTAATACATTTTGAAATAGCTTCTCTTGCTGTCAGATTTAACATAAGCAAACAAAACAAAGGAGAATAAAATCCAACCCAACAAAATAATGGAAACCATAAAGGACTTCAAAAGAAAGCCAAAGGTAATCAACAATGGCTGCAACCCTCAGAAGGAGTTATCCCCTAGACATCACACTGTGCACCGATATCCTCTGACCCTATAATCAGACCACTGGCCCTAGACCTGCAATGTTAGTGATACATGAAATCACCATCGGCATCCAATTGCATTTCACCTTGATAGCTATCATCACAGGCTGTGTTTTTCCAGATAAGTCAGTTGCTTATCAGGGCAGTGGTGTTGGTACTTCTTGTTTGTCAGCCCATGTGCCAGAGGGAAGTGGGGTCTGGCTATTTCCAGCCTGATTGTGGCCTGTGCACAGTGCTGGTTCCCAGACTGGGCTTGTTTGCTGGTGCAGGCATTGTTCTCTCTAACCCTGGTCCATGAATGGCACTGACTCACAGGGAGAGGCTTGGGTATAGCTGTTCCCTGTCCACCGGGGCCTGTGTATGGCACTGCTTCCCAGACTGCAATTATTTGCTGGTGCGGCCATTGTTCTCTCCAACCCTGGCCCATGAATGGCTTAAATTTTATTTTAAAGAGAAAAATAAACACTGAAAACACAAATATAAAACAAGAGACATGCAAACAACAACTACTAGAAAAACAAAAGAACCCAAAACAAAAACAAAATATGCTTTCAAAACAAGATGACAGGAATTCAACAATGGTTGTAATATTGCATATTGTTATCTTCAAAAGAATTGCTTAGATTACCAGATACAGAAATGCAAAATTAACCTAATCATATGAGTATTAACTGTTCTTTTCCAAGAACTAATAGAATTAGTAGTATGATCATCTTAGCTATTTTATGTTTCTATTAAAAAAAACATCTTTTTCCCTTTCCCTTCCTTTTCTCCTTTCCCTTTTCCTAGTTATTTTTCCCCTTTGATCAGTTTCTAATGGGAGACCTTAACACTCCATTGTCACGAAGACACAGATCAACTAGACAAAAAATCAGCAAAGATATAATAGAACTGAATCAAATTTGTGAACAAATGGACTTAGTAAATGTGTACAGAGCATTCCACCCAACAACATCAAAATATATATTCTTCTCAGCTGCACATGAGACATTCTCTAAAATAGACCATATAATAGCTCACTGAACATGCTTAAGTAAATTCAAAAGAATCTAAATTATCCCATGCATTTTATCTGACCACAGTGCCATAAACATGAAATTTAATGACAAAAGAAATTGCAAAAACTACATAAACACATGGAAGCTAAATAATACCCTCCCAAATAATCAATGGGTCACAGTGAAAATTAAAGAAGAAATTAAACAAGCAAACAAAAATGCAAATACAACTTACCAGAACCTGTGGGATGTAATGAAAGCAGTCATCAGAGGAAAATTTATTGTGGTGAATTCCCACATCAGGAAAACAGAGTGAACACAAATGAACAACCTGATGCTGCAACTCAAATATCTAGAAAAAGAAGAACATATAAACTATTTTAGAAGTAAAAATGACAAATTCCAGTGCACTTCTACTTTCAGGTCACTATAGTTGATTATGAAGTCCCAAAATTAGTTATGATACTTAGCAAGCTATTACCTTCACAAATTGCATTGCTAGAATCTCCAGGGAATAAACTGAATGATCAAATGCAGATTTCATTTAGGAAATTTAAAGGTAAAACAGAAATTATGATGCATTTAAAATAATTCAAAAATGAAAGCAACGTAGTCATATAATCATGGCAATGTTGTTGGATTGCAGTGGGTGGTGTACAGGAATATAATATGTTGGGTGAAAGCTAGCCCTTAAATGTTCATTAAAATGGATATTCACAGCATTATTATTCATGAAAGCAAAAACTGGAATTAACCTAGACACACATCAACTTATAAAGGCTCAATATTTTTTGTCATAATCCCCACGATGAAATCTTATTCAACATGAAATGATAGGAAATTCTGAAACTTGTTAAAACAGGTAGATTTTACAAATAGTATGCTAAGAGGAAATCACCACATAATGGCAGATATGATGTGATTACTTTATGCTGTATTTCAGATCAGAATAGGTAAATACATGAAGTCATAAAGTAGAATAAAGTTTTCTAGAAAGTGAAGGGAAAGGGTGAGATAAAACAAAGACCAGCTACACATGCGTTTCTTACTGAAGTGATGAAATATGTTCTTAAATTGGATAGCGACTGTGACTGCCAGACCTTGTGATCATACTAAAACCAAAAATTTTCTACTCTGAAAGTTTATGATTTAAACTATATAAATTACATTTCACAATGATATTGTATCAGAAGAATGTATTAGTAGAGCATAATACCGAGTAAATATAATTCAAAGTGGCAAAAAAATGAGCACCAAACAAGACTTGGAAATGATTTTAGAACTGTGTGAGTTTCATATGATTCTGCTTCGTATGAACAAGGATGATGCATGTTGCATTTAAAAGAATTACATATATATATATATAGATATACACATATGTATATTATGCTACTTTACAGTCAAATTTTGCTTTCAGTTTCATCATAACAAAGATCATTTTGGTGACAACAGTAAAGAAAGCTTAACCTGTGCTAAAGAATTTCCTGTATTCACAAGGGAAAATACAGAAACCTCGATGTAATTATTGAGATCTTTGCAAAACACCAAAACCTGAGGGAAGTAGCTTTAGAGAGTTTAATCCCAAACGCTGCCTTATATAATAATATGCAATCTACTTGGTTGACAGTAACCAAAAGAGCTGCTCACTTCAGGTAAGTTCTTCAGTTTTCAGATTTAAAAATGTGATGTTAAAATTACCCTTAGAAAAGAAGATTTATAAATCAATAATTTTGTGTCAACTTAGTTAAATTTGAAAATATAATGATTAAAATGATAACTTACATTCAGAGTTGTAAAATACTGGTTGAAATTATTTTCCATGAAACAATGTTTTAGTTATTGTAATTCAATCTATGCTGATAAGCAAGTATTTTCTTAATCTTCTATAAGTACATACCTCAATATGATGCTTTTGTTTCTTTGTGTTACCTAATTAAAAGAAAACTGAAATATTACCTACACATAACAATGTGTGTAATTTAATTCCACACGACCCATATATTATATTTATCTAGGCAAAAAACACCAACCTAATAAATGTATAAAAAGAGAACAATAAATTTCAGGCATGTATTTCCTGTATTCTAATTCTCATACCAGTGTAGAGATTCATGCATATAAATGCAGGAAATCATGCACATATACTTAAGAAAGTGACAGCTATATATCTCAAAATGTTTATTGTCCCTTATAGTTTTTTATTTAAAATAAAAAATCTTTTTAAAATCATGTACAATGCAAAGGCATTTCTATATTATTATGCTTAAATTTCTTTTTAAACACTTTTATTTTAACTGGCAAGAATTGGCATGATACTATCCCTGGGAATAGGGTATTTGATCAAAACCAAACATGAATTCTAAGCCAAAAAATACAATAACATCCTGTGCAAACTATCTCAGATCTTATCAAAACTAAAGAACACATGGATTAGAAACTGAAGGATATAAATTGCTTTTTGTTATTGACATACTTATTGTCTTGAGAATGCAATACTTCAAAATTTATAAGGGTAGCCGTCAGTGATATATGATCACCCTGCTTCAAAACCAGGTATTACTTTCACTGCTCTGTTCTGAGGGATTTTAACCTATCTTAGTATGATTATGTTACAACAGATGATATAGGCAACTGCCTTGAAGCTAACATGAGGCATCATAGAAATCAACGTTACATTACTATGTATTGCCCCCATTATCTTATCTGTTATTGGTTTTATTCAGTACTATCTCGTTTGACTATATTTGCCCAATTGGTAAGGGCATTTAGTTTGAAGACAATAATAGGTATTACAAGGGGAACCGAGGAAGGAAGGTATGGAAAAAAAAGACATAGTTTTATATAAGGGTATTCATAAGATAGTTTAAAAGTCTATACTACTAAATACATTAACTGGTGAGAGAGAACAGTTGATATTCATAAGACCAGATCAATCCTACATGTTTTTACATGTCAATCTGAACAGCCCCCTTAATGGTAACAATCTACAATGTTGCAACCACTGTAAAATCCCAACCATTTAAATTACTAAACCTACAATTTTACAGTATCGGATATGTTGTTGTTTGCTGATTTCTTTAGTTTTTTGTTTCTCTTACGTATGACCATTCTTTTTTATGCTTTATTGGTTTCACTCTGAACTATTTCGCTTGGTTATATTATACCTGATGTTAGGGGTAGTTATTTCAATAATAACAAGAGATATTCTTAGGGGAAAGGAAGGAAGGAAAAGGAAAAAGACATAAATTTATAAATATGCATAAATAAGCCAGTTAAAAAACCATATTGCTAAATACAATAGCTATTGAAAAAGAAAAGTTAATATACCTGAATTGATAAACCTTACATGTATCTGTCAATATGCCCAAACCCTAGGAAGGTAACGATATGCAATATTGTAACTACTGTCAAACTTCAACCCCCTCAGTGTGTAAACCTACAATGTTATCATATCAGATCTGTTGTTGTTGTTTGTCTATCTTTTTTGATTTTTGTTTCTATCTTCTGTATCTATTTTCTCTTAAATAAAAAAAGACAAAAAAACCCAATTATAATTTTTGAATAACATAAAAATTAGAATTATTTTGTTTATCTTAATGTTTTAAAAAATACCAATTGCTTAATCCTGCATTTTGTCCCTTAGTATCCTTAAGACTGACGTTTATTACACATTAATTTGCAAATCTATTGAGATTTTGCACCATGAAAAGTAGACTTCTCAAGTAAAGTAAGATACAGACAAATTAAAGGTGTACAAACTGATATGCCTCATGAATAGAGTCTAGAGTCCAGGTAGAAGCTTTTCAATAGCTTTCTCAACCTGCATTTTTAAAATTTTTTTTATTTTCTTATTATTTTTATTATTTATTTTTATTTTTTTGTGTCACCAGGGATTGAACTCACAGCCTCGCTCCTGCCAGACAGGCACTTAAGCCACTGAGCCAAACTCCCTGCCCTTCAATAGTTTTCTAAGGATTTTAAAGTATTGCCAATAAATGAAAAACTTTTTAAAAGAAAAACATGACGGAAAATTTATCTGATGTTATAAAACAAAATAATAGGTAGAGAGAGTGATCTATCTTAGACGTAATTTGTGAGTGTGCAGAAAACTTAAACATGTATCTATCTTAACAGTTTTATCTAGATTAAAAGAGAAAAAAATGGACAGAGGAAATTGTTCTTCCTTCAGTGAATTCATTTTCTTAGGAGTCACTAACAACACTGATCTCAAAGTGACCCTGTTCACCATGTTTCTACTTGTTTACCTCATAAATTTTCTGGCAAATTTTGGAATGATCACATTAATCAGAACTGACTCCCGTCTCCACACACCCATGTACTTTTTCCTCAGCAACCTGTTTTTCTGTGACCTCTGCTGTTCCACCGCAGTTGGACCCAAGATGCTGGTGGACCTCTTAGCTCAGAGGAGATCGATTCCCTTTGTTGGCTGTGCTCTGCAATTCTTGACCTTGGTCATGTGTGTAGATGCTGAATGCATGCTGCTGGCAGTGATGGCTTTTGACCGGTACAAAGCCATCAGCAACCCCTTGCTCTACATGGCCCACATGTCCAGTAAGTTGTGTTCACAATTTCAGGTTTGCATTTACACGGTGGCACTGGCAGATGCTTTGATAAATACAGTATTGGCCTTCCGTTTATGTTTCTGTGGGTCTAATGAGATTAATGATTTCTTCTGTGATTCCCCTGCTCTCTGTTTACTATCTTGCTCAGATATACAAGTCAATGAATTGGTGATATCTATCATTTTTGGTTTTATCGAACTGAGCACCATTTCGGGAGTCTTTGTATCTTATTGTTACATCATCTCATCTCCCTTAAAGATCCACTCTGCTGAAGGGAAGTTCAAGACTTTCTCGACCTGTGCCTCCCACCTCACTGCAGTTGTCATTTTCCAAGGAACTCTGCTTTTCATGTATTTCCACCAAGTACTTCCTACTCCCTAGATCAGGACAAAGTGTCCTCAGTGTTTTACACCCAGGTGATTCCCATGCTGAACCCTCTGATTTACAGCCTGTGGAACAAGGATGTGAAGGAGGCTCTGGAAAAACTTAGAAGTAAGAGATGGTTTTAAGAAATTGTCTTATAATAATGTAGGCACATATCCACAGTAATTGTTTTTTGTGTCACTGTACCTTATTTTTAAGGAATAAATATGTACCACTCTTTATATAGAGATCTATTGCTAGCATTTTTATGTGTGCCAAAATATTTGTCCTTTCCTCCATTTTATTTCAATTATAGTAAGGTAAAGTGAGGGTTGACTAATTGCTTTTGAATATATTTACATGTTTTATTCCTTGAGAAATTTACTAGTTTATTAACATGTGAGGCTTATGTTCTAGTACAACAGAAACATTAATGGAGAATTAATTCACTTTGCCACAAAACTCATACTCTATTGAATAATTTCAAGAAAATTTTTAAATTTTATAAGCAGAACAAAGGCTTAAGTGCATGGAAGCATGAAATATATGCTTATCTTAGAGATTAGGGGAATCTAGACAGAGCTTTTTGACATTTAGAGAAGTCTCAATGTATGTACTTCCATGACATCTGAAACCCAAGAAGTCCAATAAAATAAGGATACATACAACAATTCAAATGACCTTAGCAGTGTGTGTTCCATGTGTAAACCATCAACTCTTCTATCACTTTCTCCTGGAAACTTTCCATTTCATCTCTTTCCCATTCTAACCTTGGTTGAATGGTCCCTGATGCTTCCCCAAAAATCACTTCCTTAGAGCATCAAAGTGACCTTGTTTCTTGAATCTGTATCTCCAGTCAGAGATTATTCACTTATTCTTACTTACTCTAGAAAAGTTTTATCCCAGTTATCTAAACTACTTGTATTATGTCTGTGAAACAAAAAACACTAAAATAAGAAGTCACATGCTATTCATTTTTTTGATTTTTTACTATAGATTGGTGAAAAGCACGATTAAAATACAATATAGTATGAGGCATGAACACACACACATACACATGCACACCAAAATACCTTTTAAGAATCTACATAAAATCATTTATGGGAATGAAATCAATATGCGAAGAAATGAACAAAAAATTCCTAAGAATAAAACATCATATAACAGTACCCTTGAGATTTCCCTTTTCGTTTATCTGCACTAATTCTCTGATAGCTCAAGAACTGAATGAGCATCCTGAGAAAGTATGGATATGGCCCTAAATTTGATGGCCCACCTAAGACACAATGGACCTCCTGATTATCTATTACAATCACAGACTAAACTCAGGGCACATCTTAGACTCCCAGCTGCCAGGGTGGAATATCACTTTGCAAGAACACTTCAGCAGGGAAACTTGCCCAAGGAGTGATTTTGCTATTAAGATGGAATTTAAGATGCATGACAAGGTAGGAGAGGGAATCATGGTGAAAGAGAAAAAAGTTATGAAATGTTTTATGGGTTTACATCTGTACCATTTTTTTCCAACTAGGATCTTTCCTTTTGAAATTGTGATGTAGGAGTGGGGTTAAGTTTTGTTTCCCCATCTGCTGAAATGTTAAAAATCCAATTCATGGTGTCTGTGGTGAGGCCTTGGGAAGGTCACAGTTTCAGAAGTGCAGAACCACAGGACTGAAGAATCTCCAGACAAAACAAGGTTGCATTTCTGCCACAGGAGGAGAGGAAAAATTGGGTTGTACATAAAATACAAAAAAAAAATGGCCTTTCAGAAGACAGTAAATCTACCACAGCAATGTTTTGGACTTTCAACATCAGAAACTAAGATGTGTAATTTTTGCTTTTGTATGTCAATAAAATTCTGTTATGTTGTTACAACTCCATAGTGTAGGTTAAGAAACAACAGGACAGAAAACAGTAACTCACGTAGGATAAGAAAAATGGTGTGGCAGTGAATTCACAACTATTTAGAGGATTAAAATTGAACTCCATCAAATAATCCTTTTCCATTCTCATATATTTCCTTTTATTACAAAATCTGAAAACTGATTTGATCTTCATATGTGTGCCCATTTATTAGATATAGAGAAGAAAATTTGAAATTCTATATAAGATGTCCAAACATACTAAACTCATTTAAGTATGCTCTTAATCACCATGAATATGAGTTTTAAATTTTTACTATTTGGAAACATTTCCAAACTTTTAATATTGGAAATGGTTTAGGAAATTCATACTCACATAAGTTGAGCATGCTGTCCATAGGTTTTCTAACTTGGAAATCTATAGCATTATGGAAAGCATCATCAACATGTTTTCTACTCTAGAACAGGCCAGTTCAACCCTGGAGATTTGCTTCCCATCTGCTATGGTTGATATATTGCATCAACTTGAGAAGTTTAGAAGTTTAACTAAGAGACTCAGCATGGATCCAGGGTTCTTACTTTGTAGACATCCTCATCCTGTGCAAAAAGAGAGCAAGGAGATTTTATGAGTGCTCAGTGGCCCTGGAGGTGGGATGGCCTGTTTACAATATAAAGGAGGAAAAGAGACTTGCTCTTCCCCACTTTTCACTTGGGCTGCTTTTGCTGGCTGCTGCCTTAAAGTGTTGCCCCTCAGCCATGCCACCCTGCCTTGGAGTCAGCTGATTATGCACTGAAACCTCCAAAAACTGTAAGCTAAATAAACCTGACTTTCCTTAGTTTTGGGTGTCAGGTGTTTGGTCTCAGCAATGAGAGAAAAGTAACCAAGGAACCACCACAAACATTTAAAATCTCATACCACTTTCATGCTCACCAACACTGATGGCAAAATAGTGATACCTTGGTTCATGAATTTAATTTATTCCACAATTCTAGGGAAAGTGGCTGCATGTATCTACATGCAGTGAAGATAGCTTCGTTGCGTTCCTCTCCTGATGTGGGGCACATTTCTGTTTACTAACTGAGTTGTTCATGAAAAGAAGCATTTATAAATCAAAGTATTACTGTAGGTATATAGTTAAATTGAATGGACTACAAGTACAGATCTGCTGAAGAATGTAGATTAAGATATTGTCTAAGCAGAATGTAACCTAACAAAAATTGTCTGCCTTGAAGACAGGGAATCACCTGATGAAAAAATAACTGGATGAAAAACATTTTCCATTTCTTCAAATAGGTACCATGGAAGTAGATAACTGTAATAAAGGTCTTAAATATCACAAATGCATCAGAATCTTCAGTATTTATGATTGGCAAAATATTGCAACTTCTTTAGACTTGTTCCAAGTCTTCTACAACAGTAAATTTAGTATATAATATATGATCAACAAATAATTTGAATGTTTTATTTTCAAAATATGATAGTAGAGATGCATTGCCAATAATTCCCTTCAGTAGACACTCCTCCACTACAAAAACACTTTTCTCTGTTATTACCACTTTCTGGAGTAGTTTTGGAAGTTTTTTTTTTCTAAGTGTTTGTATTTGTGCCATTCTGGTTGCCTCAATCTTTAGAATCAATTCAAAACTCTTACTTTTTATGATCATTTTGATTTTAGTGAAGATTTAGAATAGTATAATGTCAGTTTTGGAGAAAATTTGGATAAGAACAAACAAAGTTTTTTTGTCAGAAATGACTGTAAAATTTTGACCAAAATTATGTTGAATAAAAACATTTATTACACTAATAGACACATTGCGATTTGTCCCATTGAAATTTCAATATTATCCTTTTCTTTGAACATATTTTTCCAGTAATTCTTTAGGATATATTTTACTGTAATGATTTATTTAATTTAAAAATTCATCTTATATTTGATCCCTCCTCATACAATATAACACCTCTCTTTCAGAGCAGATCAAATTTACTGAAAACTATACCTGAAAAAATTGTTTGGGTTACTGACATATATCCATGGGGTACTGGATAAAGAATTAAAAATGTTGTGCATCTTGTTAGTATTCATCACACTTTCACCTATCCAAGAAAATTCTCTTACGAAGTTTTTCATACTGAGGGAAAAAATCACCCTATATTTGGAATTTTATGTATATATATATATATATGTATATGTATATGTATATATATATATATATATATATATGTTTCTTTGTGTTTATGCATACATAGAAAAAACACATGCAGAAACACACACATCTATGAGTACAATAAAGATTGAACATTAAGTGTGGGAAATTGTAGGTGTATTTTTCCTACACCAGTATATTAGTTTTGATATTTTATTAAAATTTTGAAAATTCTTGCCATTGTAAACAACTGGATTAAATTTACATGGAATTCAACATGCTAATAAAAATGCATGTTCATGTACAATCATATAAATTAAACAAAGATGAGAGGGAAGAAAGTCATCTCTATGCCTTTATTATTCCCAGTGCCTGGAGCATGGGTACAGACAGACTGCTGGTCTAGTAGTACTACTGGATGTGAGTTGGCTTTGAAAATGGCAGTCATGCACAAAGGTAGCAGAGTAGGAAACATGATCCTCATTCCCTGATGACAACATGAAGTAATACAATTTCAATAATTACATTCTTTTAAAGAAGTAAGAGAAATAAAATATCTAGTTAACAATATATAAATAAATTCATACATGTAAAGACTTATACATGCATCAAATGTCATCATAAAAATATTGCAAATAAAACATGTGCTAATGCAGAGAAAGACAGCAGTAGAGAAAGAGACTGTGATGATCATTGCCCCACAGGAACAGCTCTCCTTGGACCAACTTCATTTATCAGAGCTAAGGGAATCACAAAGGAGACTGAGGTACCTGCTTTTAGTAACACAATCACAGACTTACTGAAGAAAATAAGAGGAAAAGGAGCCCATGACCTCGCTCCTTCTGCTCCAAGCAGCACAGTGTAGCGAGGACCTCCACTTGTAGGGAGAAAGGGCATTGAACCCAAGGTTTAGATTTGAAACCCAGTACCAAATCTTCCATGGAAAATCTCAGTGCTTGGCAAAGCCCTGGAAACTTTCTGTGAAGTTCAATGTTCAAAGAATGTGGTGCTTGATAGGCTGTTGGCCCAGGACTAAATGTTTTCACTAGCTCCTTCAACATCAGATGGCACAGCAGGAAGCAACACTCCATGGGCAAGAAGCTGGGCATGAAAATTAGCAACAGAGTTCGTCTCAGAATCAACTGCTAAACTCATGGTCATGAGACGCAGCCCAGGGGAAATTCAAGACTCCATACTCAGTCCAGAGCTCACAGGTGGAACCCTAATCTAGCACTGGAATCAAGCTATAACCTAATTCTTAATGGAAAAATGGACCTTCAATGTGTATTATTTCCTAGCTCAAAATTGGCCTGAAGTAAAGCTGTATTCTTCAAGACCATGAGGATCTCTGCAGCCTGAGAGTTGAGTGAAACTCAATTTAGTGATCTGGATCAGTCAATCTGATACCAAAGTGAGACTGTTTCCATCAATAGTCCCTCAAAATGAGGTAGTACAGCTCTTACTAAACCAGGACCGGGATAGATTCTAGAATTTGCCTCTCAGGGAGGCTTGATCCCCAGTGAGGTAAGATCATGCTTTGGCCTTCTGTATCACCAGTTATTGTTGGAATATGTGTGTATCCCCGATATTTTGAGGAATTTTGTGACTTTGAAATTTAAGAATAGCCTGACTTAGCCTCAGTCTAAAGGAATAAATGCCTGTCTTCAACATTACCTCAAACAACAACAAACACAGCACTGTGCAAGATCCTGCTTGCTGAGCTACATCATGTTAGTAGGTATGAGATTTTCCCTTGAAACTTAGTGCTGGGCTACTGCACACAAACAGTATATCCAGATTAATGTTTCCTAGCCCTGGATCTATTTACCCAAAGTCTGCAGCATTGTTTCAGTGACCCTGCCCAATATGTAGCCTCAGGCTATTGCACTTCTGATCCAACTAGCATTACCTAAGCTGTTGGCAGCTGTCTTTGGCCCTGGAGAGCAAAATAAAGCATGTGTGCTGATCCAATCTCAGTTTTACATTGTTCATAACAGGCTATGGGTTAGGACATGACAGCATAATGCTTAAAGTTTGGTTGTCAACTTCACTGGATTAGAGATGACTATGATAATTAGTGAGTCACACTTGGGATGGCAAGGGAGCTTGACTTTGAGAACTATATGTGAATTTTCTCTGGTACTACTCCTCTGTCCTCTGTTTCTTAGTTGCCATGTATGAGCACCTTTACTTGACCATGACATTTCAAAGCTTGTAAATTATGGCAATAAATATCAGAAATTGTGAGTCAAATATTTATTTCCTTCTTTAAAATGTTTTTTTTTCAGGCATTTTGTCCCAGCAATAAGAAAATGACTAATAAATGCATGTTGGCAGCATTAGGGGTGATGCATTAAAATAGCAATGAGGAAATGCTTTCACCATGGTGATGATGCCCAGCGACAGGCAGAATTTGTCAGTGTCTCGCAGCAGGTAACTGTGGAAGAAATATACAATCCTACCCTCACTAGTGGGAAAGAGAGGACTTTAGGGTAAGCCTATACTTCTTAGTACTCTTCAGAATTTTTCTTAACAAGTCACAATGTCTTTGGGATAAATCTGGGCTTGAATTGCCCTCTGTTGCTAAAATAGTGACACAAAGCCCACAGGTAAATTCTGGTAAATCTGGCCTTAAGTGTAATCTACTACTTACACAGCACACATGATTATAGACTCAGAGGAAAATGAGCTACCTACTCAGAATTCTAGAGAGGCAGATATAACCAGAAACATATTATAAAGACTGGAATAAGTACTTTTTCCTTCAATGTTTGGACGACGACCCACTGCAACAAACATCAGAGCTTTCAGAAAACCATGTCTCAAGTGTGACTCAAATGAAGGAGACAGAAACTGACTCTACAAAAATCAGTATGCTTTAGATAACTCAGTGTGCCTTAAGATAACACAAAGAAGCATGCCAATGTTCTAACAGAGAAGAGTCTTGACAATTACTAGAAAAAAGAGATAAAACTAAGAATGTTTCACTTAACCCAACAGCATTCTTCTCAGGAAAAACTTCATATACCAGAATAATGGAATATGATATTTTCACAGGACTCAAAGGAGAGTAAAAAACTTTTAAATGATAATACTATAGAGAGTAAAGATGTACTTTTGAAATGATGGGCAGATAAAGACATTTCCAGAAAATCAAAAGATAGAAGAACATAATTTCCAGACATGTTCTACAAAAACTGATGGAGAATTTTATACACTAAAAAATGACACATTAATGAGTAGAACAACATGTGGAGAGATATAGAATACACTGGCAAGTGTAATTATGCAAACAAGTTAAAAATTCTTAATATTTCATATGATTAAAACTACAACAACCACATTAGTATGTTAAGGGTTTGACAATATAGAAATTTATAAGATGTGATATTAAAACTCCAAAATACAGTAATACTTCAATTCACACTCTTCCTTTCACAGTTTGATTTGCAACCAAAGTATTTAGCAAAATTTTGGTTTCACTTGCAAACACCACACTGAGTGACAACATCCAAGACCACCTTCTCCAAAATCATAAAACAAATTAAGTTTTCAAACTGAGGTACCATGATATGGGGAGAAAGACTAATCCCACCAATTGCCTTGTGAGGAGCTACTCTTTTTGACCAACATAATCTGTTCCTTGTCATGTTTGGAACTCACCATAACTGCAGGAACAACTGAAGACCAGTGTGTAGGTTCTGGTCTGTATGTTGTCTAAAAGAAGCTCCCTTCATACCTAGGGACATGAAAGGAGTGAAAGGGAAGGGAACCAATAAAGTTTCCCATTGAATTTATGACCAAAAGACAGCAGGAAGAGCATTTTTCTATCAAAA